>JBAMJV010004657.1:67500-228150 GCA_037951105.1 Echinarachnius parma
AACAAAAACAAAACTAGAGAACCAAACGTTTGCGATATTGATATTGAAATTGAAATGACCAATTTATCTAAAGTCATACAAATCAACTAATTAATCAATTTGATAATTTATTTCCTAATTGTAAGTAATTTACTTGAGATTAATTGTTTCAATTCAATGTAGTACATGTAGCATAATTGATAGTACATGTACAAACAAACAGTAACACCATTTAAAACTAGGAGTATACTTAAGGACCGAATTCATTATAGCCTCAAATTCTATACTATCTATTTTTCATTCAATAGCCGAATTGAGTATGGAATGAATGAGTTGGAAAACCGACTTGTTCTAGCCATCTGCGATTGCCACCTACGTCAACTCTTTAGTTTATTGTAATTACAATGGAGCGGGTGTGAGGGATCGGCTACAATTGTGTGGGCTTTAGAAAGTGTCTTTTCCTCACACATGATGATGATGTTGATGATGATGGTGATGGTGATGCTGATGATGACGATGATGATGATGATGATGATGATGATGATGATGATGATGATGATGATTATGATAATGCCGATGGGGATTACAATGAAGGCAAACTAATTATGTTTTGATTTGTAAATAACTGTGCAAAATACTAGATATAGCTTGATAAGTAGAAACAAAAATAAATGAATGTTGAATTCTATACTTTCTGAATGAATCAATTTAATCCTCATTCTAATATATAATTCCAGTAGTGATGATGATGATGATGATGATGATGATGATGATTGTGGAGTAGGTGGTGGTGGAGGAGGTGGTGGTGATGATTAAGTAGAAGAAAATGATGAAGGTGATAAAGATGATGAGTCTGATAGTGATGATGAAGAAGATGATGCCAATGTGATGATGCTGATGATGAAGTAGAAGAAAATGATGATGGTGGTCAAGACGATGATGTTCATAGTGATAAAGAAGATAATGCTAATGGTGATACTACTGCTGCTGATGGTGGTAATGATGTAGATGATTGATGTAGTAGTGGAGGTGGTGATGATTACGATGGTGGTGATGATGATGATGACGATGATGATGATGATGATGATGATGATGATGATGGTGATGGTGATAATGATGACGATGATGATGATGATGATGATGATGATGATGATTATGATAATGCCGATGGGGATTACGATGAAGGCAAACTAATTATGTTTTGATTTGTAAATAACTGTGCAAAATACTAGACCTAGGTTGATAAGTAGAAATATACTTTCTGAATGAATCAATTTAATCCTCATTCTAATATATAATTCCAGTAGTATTTAGTGTTTGATCCAGGAACGTAATTAATGAAGTTTACATTGATGATGATGATCGTGATGATGATGACCATGATGCTGATGATGATGATGATGATTGTGGAGGAGGTGGTGGTGGAGAAGGTGGTGGTGGAGGAGGTGGTGGTGATGATTAAGTAGAAGAAAATGATGACGGTGATAAAGATGATGAGTCTGATAGTGATGATGAAGAAGATGATGCCAATGTGATGCTGCTGAAGATGAAGTAGAAGAAAATGATGATGGTGGTCAAGACGATGATGTTCATAGTGATAAAGAAGATAATGCTAATGGTGATACTGCTGCTGCTGATGGTGGTAATGATGTAGATGATTGAGGTGGTAGTGGAGGTGGTGATGATTACGATGATGGTGATGATGATGATGACGATGATGATGATGATGATGATGATGATGATGATGATGATGATGATGATGTTGATGATGATTGTCAGATCTTGATACTGAAATTACCAAGTCTGATTTGATAGATGTGGTTCTGTTATAAATATGAGATTACTATGCAAAGAAATAAGGCATGACATGCGGAAGATATAATTTAAGATATTTTGTTTATTAACATGAAACCATCATTGGTTTGAAATTAACACATACTATAATATATAAATCAATATGAAAGCACATACTTGGCAATCGTTTTACAAGCTGCATCAAACAAAACAAAAGTAATTGGATCCAATTAACGAACTAAACAAAACATAATTTACCTGGCGCCATTAATCACAAAATAATAATAATCAGGGGTAGTTGAGTTACATTATTATTTATGTTATGCCTTATGGCGATAAATTACTGGGTGAATAGCACCTTAAGAGTTCTGGAGAGGTTGCAGACCCAGTCTGCGTAGAAAAAACATGGAGGTACGGGCGTCGGCTGTAGTATGCTCTCGCGAGAGTTCATTGCGTCGAAGTTGCAGACCCAGTCTGCAATGATGTGAAGCGCGTGGTGGTTGAATTCCCCATGACGGGCGTCGTGGAGGACGATCGACTGCACCGCGATACTGTGGACATCTAGGCCCGTAGTCGAGATGACTGGAGTTGCGGAATCGTGCCGGAGCCGGTTCGAAGACCCAGTGGTGCCAACGCGGAGCCGGATGGAAGCCGGTATGACGGTTGGATCATCGGAGCTCGGGTCGGATGAACGGCGGATTGGAGATCTCCGTTGTAGCTTGGCGTGACATAGTCCGGAGTTAGAGATACTCGGTGGAGTTGAAGATGCTCGTTAGAGCCGAAGTTAGAGTTGACGATAGTCGTAGAGCTGCTCGTTAGAGCCGAAGTTAGAGTTGACGATATTCGTAGAGCTGCTCGTTAGAGCCGAAGATGCTCGTAGAGCCGAAGTTAGAGTTGACGATAGTCGTAGAGCTGAAGATAGAGTTGACGATAGTCGTAGAGACCTCATTGAAGCTTGAAGTTAGACATTAGTAGAGTCCAGCTGGTTCAGATTTTTGGTGACAGATGCCGATGAAGAGGTATGGTGACGGCAAGGTGGAGGAGGCTTTACCCAGCATCATGGTGGATGGATTGCTGGGTGCTTTCCGACATAAAATTAACTAATACTCTAGCCCAACATCAGGCTGGTATCTGGTGTATCACCTGCTCAAATTCACGACCTTCCATACTCAGTGACTGATGCTATCTGTGTCACTTGACTATTCTCTCACATCCACTATAACTTACAGTACCCAAATCCAACGCACATGAACAAAAGGATGTTCCCGCCAAAAAATCACACTAAATGCAACTTACTGGAGGTGACCCAATCACACAAAACTAGTCGATACCAGTTCCCCTCTTATTTACTACCCTGGATAGGTACTAAGCATTACATACCAAAACTATTCAACCATCCCTTTGAATGAACAACTTTCACGATTGTCCTATCTAAACTTCTCACGTGTACAATAAACATTCAGCTTCTGTACACACTATTTCTATACAATTCTCACTTTGCATGAACACACTCCCTATTATTAAATCAGGGATATCCCTGGTTCCATCTCAAGCTAAACCATATACAATAACCCTTAACAGTGAGCTTGTGTGCACACTAAATATATACAAATCCGGGGCCTTATAGCCTAAAACACATGCTCACACATTAAATAAAAAGAAGCAGTCACACATGACTGAATTTATGGTCAAGTGTGGATGCCCAAATCTCTTAAAACGAAGTCACTCTGTGACAATATCCCCCACCTTCAAGAAATTTCTATAATTTCAAAAAAAGTAAACTGGGGTAATTTGTCCCAAAACAACAACCTACAAAAATAAAGGTTCAACATAAAAAATAAAATTGTACTTTCAATTCGTCTTGCAGTCCTTCGGACAGTACATGTCTCTCCCTATATATCTTCAAGAAAATTATAGACAGTCAAAACATTACTTTCTTCGTTTCCAAATTTGTACTTGTTTTTTTTTTCAAAACCAAAACAAAATCTAAAAACAAATTGAATCAACCTGCAAAACAAAAGAGAAAAATAAACTAATCCGTTATTAATAATCCGCTCTCTTCCCAAATTCCAAAAATCTGTCAATCATAAAACATACAGTATATGAAAAGGGGAAATACCAAATCCGTTGTCCGTTCCGTTCCATAGTCAGAAAATCTATGAAACCTGCAATTATAAATCAAAGTTAGTGTTTAATTAATAGATTTCACCTTTCCTTAACCCTTCTGCCCCACCTCACAAGAAATGTCTTTAAGTCATCACGTCTGTGACACTTCCAAAAGTCACATCTGAGCAGGAGGAGAAAGATCCAAAAGCGCCACATGCCTCTAGAGCTAACGAGGTCACATCCTTCATGACCATAAGTGGTCACATGCACTCCCAAGTGCACCATGAACAACGTGCCAACAACAGAGGAGAGGCAATCCTCCCATACATCACCTCTAACTTCATCTGAGAACACAACTATGTCAGGATTCACTTCACCATCATCACTCTCACTACCATCTTCAACACATCCTGTGAAGCTGGTATCCGTCTTGTCAGCATCCTGATCACCACAGAAACTTCTGTCGCTGACCTGACAAACCTCCTGTGTAACATACACACCAACTGATCGAGACAACTCCCTAGACATCACATCAGACTCATCTGCATTAGACCTGGTCTGAATCGTCCGTGTAGACTGAAATTCCACACCATCCTCGGAAGCATCCAACGATCCAACTAGTTCTGACTTCATCCAAGAAGTTGAACCATCACCTGTAGAAGAAAACCCTACATAAACTTGTGAAGACACCTCTGCACAACCAGAAACTTGTGAAGACAGCTCTTCACAACCTAAAATTTGTGAAGACAACTCTTCGCATTCTGAATCTTGTGAAGACAATTCTTCACATCCAGAAACTTGTGAAGCCCACTCTTCACACTCTACCACAGACTCACTCGCAATGATCTTGGTAGAACTCAGTGTAGACTGAATTTCCACACCTTCAGACGGAGACCTAATCTCCTGAATACTTCCCTGGGAAGAATCCAAAAGTCCTTCAGAACAAGAACTGCAACATGATTCCAACGAATCAAAATATGCCACCTCCACTTGTGACACATCGAGGGGAAACGCATCACTCCCATCTTGAGATTCCACTAGTCCATCTGAAAAAGAACTATGACCTGATTCCCATGAATCAAAATCTGCCGCTTCCACATGCGACACATCAAGGGGACACACATCACACCCATCTTGAGTTTCCGCTGCTCCCTGGGAAGATGCTAGCGAACCAACCTCTCGATGCACTGGAAATACATCATCAGCTAACACAACATCATACAGTGGTTTGGGTACCTGTTGGGGCGGCCTGGAAATTACCTGCCTCGTCTGTTCCCTTACGTCTACTGCAGTTGCTCGATGATAGTCAGGCTTCCAGTTCACATCTGGGTCGTCTGGTCCCCGGACATCAGTCACATTACCAAGTATAAGGTCATACACAGGGGAAAGCATACAAAGAGCATCAATCTTACCCTTGAAGAAAGGAGTATCAATCTCTATGCTCGCCACTGGGAAGACCTTGGCTGTCCCGTCTACAAGCACGCAAGTCCGCTGCTCTCCAGTAAACTGTTCATCTCGTACAAAGTCACGCCTCACTACCACAATTGAACAGCCAGTGTTCCGTAGCACCTGCACAAGTCTCCCGCTAACCATCCCATTGCAGACTGGCAACACGTCTCGACGCACATCACATGCCTCTGCGGAAAGTACGGAAAGACTATCTCCCGATGCTAACTTAACTGCCGTTCCATCCTTAGTGAGGTTCTCCTCTACAAGCGGTGACACCTGGACAACTCGACAGAGCCCCTCCTGATGAGCTTCCTCCCGTAGGTCTGTAGGGTCGGCTGTACCTGTATACTGTTCAGCCTTTGGTGCAACATTTGCATCCCTACCCTGGGTAAGACTTGTGCCCATCTCACGTCGACTCTGCTTGCCCCAACACTGCCACGAGAGATGACCTTCGCTATTACAAAGAAAACATGTTACTGACTTTTTAGACTGGTTATGTTTTTGACTTGCATCTTGTTTAGTTACGTTAGTATCTTTCTTATTACTGAACTGCTGGGCTCCATTTATTTCATTGTCTCGTCTTAGTTCCTCTAACCTAATTTGTTGAGGTAGCACCTCAATTTCATTTTCTTTTCTAAGTTTCTCTAACCTTTTCCGTTGGGAGACTAAATCATCTAACTTTTTCCTTTGGGCGACTAAATGAATTTCAAACTGTTTTTGCTCAAATTGCTCTGCTCTTTCACATCTCTCCTCTTCCAAACATTCATCCACGTATGCCTTTAAATCTAACCCACTCAAACCAAACTTCTCTCCTTGTGCAATGTACCTGTCTCTCTCCATACTGAAGGATACACCAGAAAACTAATTTCGCACTTACCGCACTGCATCTAACTATGCTGCGCTGTGCTCTTACCGGCCCCTGCAGAACTTGGAACACCAAGCTGGGTAAAGCCTCTGTGCCTTGATCTGCGCCAGTCAACCATCTAGTGAACCTTCCATACTTAGAACAAAGAAGAACAATGTGACATTAATACACACAAATATTGGTTTGTTTAAAAGCCATATATCTTGTCATAGTAATCACTTTATAGTTTAACCCGATCTATCAGAAAGAAGGAGTCCCTTCGTGGTCGCCAATTGTCAGATCTTGATACTGAAATTACCAAGTCTGATTTGATAGATGTGGTTCTGTTATAAATATGAGATTACTATGCAAAGAAATAAGGCATGACATGCGGAAGATATAATTTAAGATATTTTGTTTATTAACATGAAACCATCATTGGTTTGAAATTAACACATACTATAATATATAAATCAATATGAAAGCACATACTTGGCAATCGTTTTACAAGCTGCATCAAACAAAACAAAAGTAATTGGATCCAATTAACGAACTAAACAAAACATAATTTACCTGGCGCCATTAATCACAAAATAATAATAATCAGGGGTAGTTGAGTTACATTATTATTTATGTTATGCCTTATGGCGATAAATTACTGGGTGAATAGCACCTTAAGAGTTCTGGAGAGGTTGCAGACCCAGTCTGCGTAGAAAAAACATGGAGGTACGGGCGTCGGCTGTAGTATGCTCTCGCGAGAGTTCATTGCGTCGAAGTTGCAGACCCAGTCTGCAATGATGTGAAGCGCGTGGTGGTTGAATTCCCCATGACGGGCGTCGTGGAGGACGATCGACTGCACCGCGATACTGTGGACATCTAGGCCCGTAGTCGAGATGACTGGAGTTGCGGAATCGTGCCGGAGCCGGTTCGAAGACCCAGTGGTGCCAACGCGGAGCCGGATGGAAGCCGGTATGACGGTTGGATCATCGGAGCTCGGGTCGGATGAACGGCGGATTGGAGATCTCCGTTGTAGCTTGGCGTGACATAGTCCGGAGTTAGAGATACTCGGTGGAGTTGAAGATGCTCGTTAGAGCCGAAGTTAGAGTTGACGATAGTCGTAGAGCTGCTCGTTAGAGCCGAAGTTAGAGTTGACGATATTCGTAGAGCTGCTCGTTAGAGCCGAAGATGCTCGTAGAGCCGAAGTTAGAGTTGACGATAGTCGTAGAGCTGAAGATAGAGTTGACGATAGTCGTAGAGACCTCATTGAAGCTTGAAGTTAGACATTAGTAGAGTCCAGCTGGTTCAGATTTTTGGTGACAGATGCCGATGAAGAGGTATGGTGACGGCAAGGTGGAGGAGGCTTTACCCAGCATCATGGTGGATGGATTGCTGGGTGCTTTCCGACATAAAATTAACTAATACTCTAGCCCAACATCAGGCTGGTATCTGGTGTATCACCTGCTCAAATTCACGACCTTCCATACTCAGTGACTGATGCTATCTGTGTCACTTGACTATTCTCTCACATCCACTATAACTTACAGTACCCAAATCCAACGCACATGAACAAAAGGATGTTCCCGCCAAAAAATCACACTAAATGCAACTTACTGGAGGTGACCCAATCACACAAAACTAGTCGATACCAGTTCCCCTCTTATTTACTACCCTGGATAGGTACTAAGCATTACATACCAAAACTATTCAACCATCCCTTTGAATGAACAACTTTCACGATTGTCCTATCTAAACTTCTCACGTGTACAATAAACATTCAGCTTCTGTACACACTATTTCTATACAATTCTCACTTTGCATGAACACACTCCCTATTATTAAATCAGGGATATCCCTGGTTCCATCTCAAGCTAAACCATATACAATAACCCTTAACAGTGAGCTTGTGTGCACACTAAATATATACAAATCCGGGGCCTTATAGCCTAAAACACATGCTCACACATTAAATAAAAAGAAGCAGTCACACATGACTGAATTTATGGTCAAGTGTGGATGCCCAAATCTCTTAAAACGAAGTCACTCTGTGACAATGATGGTGATGGTGATGCTGATGATGATGATGATGATGATGATGATGATGATGGTGATGGTGATAATGATGACTATGATGATGATGATGATGATGATGATGATGATGATGATTATGATAATGCCGATGGGGATTACGAAACTAATTATGTTTTGATTTGTAAATAACTGTGCAAAATACTAGATATAGATTGAAAAGTAGAAAAAAAATAAATGAATGTTAAATGAATCAATTTAATCCTCATTCTATATCATTCTATATATCATTCCAGTAGTATTTGGTGCTTGATCCAGGAATGTAATAAATTAAGTTTACATTGATGATGATGTTCATGATGATGATGACCATGATGATGATGATGATGACGATGATGATGATTGTGGAGGAGGTGGTGGTGGAGTAGGTGGTGGTGATGATTTAGTAGAGGAAAATGATGAAGGTGATACAGATAATGAGTCTGATAGTGATGATGAAGAAGATGATGCCATTGTGATGCTGCTGATGATGAACTAGAAGAAAATGATGGTGGTGGTCAAGACGATGATTTTCATAGTGATGAAGAAGATAATGCTAATGGTGATACTGTTGCTGCTGATGGTGGTAATGATGCAGATGATTGAGGTGGTAGTGGAGGTGGTGATGATTACGATGGTGGTGATGATGATGACGATGATGATGATGATGATGATGATGATGATGATGGTGATGGTGATGCTGATAATGATGATGATGATGATGATGATGATGATGATGATGATGATGATGGTGATGGTGATAATGATGACTATGATGATGATGATGATGATGATGATGATGATGATTATGATAATGCCGATGGGGATTACGATGAAGGCAAACTAATTATGTTTTGATTTGTAAATAACTGTGCAAAATACTAGATATAGCTTGATAAGTAGAAACAAAAATAAATTAATGTTAAATTCTATACTTTCTGAATGAATCAATTTAATCCTCATTCTAATATATAATTCCAGTAGTATTTAGTGTTTGATCCAGGAACGTAATTAATGAAGTTTACATTGATGATGATGATCATGATAATGATGACCATGATGCCGATGTTGGTGGTGTTTGTGGAGGTGGAGGTAATGATATAGTAGAAGAAAATGACGGTGATAAAGACAATGATGATTTTGATGGCGGTGATGATGGTGATGGTGATAATGATGACTATGATGATGATGATGATGATGATGATGATGATGATTATGATAATGCCGATGGGGATTACGATGAAGGCAAACTAATTATGTTTTGATTTGTAAATAACTGTGCAAAATACTAGATATAGCTTGATAAGTAGAAACAAAAATAAATTAATGTTAAATTCTATACTTTCTGAATGAATCAATTTAATCCTCATTTTAAATCTAATATATAATTCCAGTAGTATTTAGTGTTTGATCCAGGAACGTAATTAATGAAGTTTACATTGATGATGATGATCATGATGATGATGACCATGATGCTGATGTTGGTGGTGTTTGTGGAGGTGGAGATAATGATGATATAGTAGAAGAAAATGACGGTGATAAAGACAATGATGATTTTGATGGCGGTGATGAAGGAGATGATGATGATGATGATGATGATGATGATTCCACTTCCTACTGTTTTGCTCTCAGTACAATAGCCCCCCTGAAAGGCTTCATCAGAAATGATGGACCGTCAGTGTTCGCATCAAATGTCTCTAGAGATACCTACAATGCTTTCATGTCCGAGTATCCAAGTGTCTCTAGTCTCTACAGTGGTTCCTGTTCAACCACAATGATCCAATGTCTCAAGTACTTGTCCAATTTTCTCTGCGATGGTTCCTCTTCAAGTACAATGCTCTAATGTCTCAAGTATGTCCAAGTGTCTCTGCGATGGTTCCTCTTCAAGCACAATGCTCTAATGTCTCAAGTATTGTCCAAGGGTCTCTGCGATGGTTCCCGTTCAAGCACAATGCTCTAATGTCTCAAGTATTGTCCAAGTGTCTCTGCGATGGTTCCTGTTGAACCATTCATGTATCAGGTGGAGGCGCACCCTTGTTAGCTCTCATGATTGCACCAGGACTGGGGTAGGGCCTCATCTGGAACAGGGGTCCTTTAGCGGTCACGTCCACTCCTGTCTTGGCCTCACCTTGGTTTGGCAGACCGCTGCTCCATGAACCTCTGTAAGGAACAAGTGCACACTTTGTTATTGCAAGATAAAAAACAATATAGCATTTTTGCTGGGAATAATAACGACGGACAGGCTAAAAAAAGAGCAGTTACGAACTGCACATGAAATACACATAGGTCTGTTTAGTGACAGACAGAGTAAGGGAGACAAGACTGAGGTAGTTTGACATTTGGTCAAACAAATTGGTCTACAATGGCTGCACTTACCCTTGTGTGTTGCGTCCCCCTATAAAAGCAGCTGGTCATTTCGTACCATACCACGTTCTGTTCTTCACAATAATATTATTATCAATGAGATAAAAAGAAGTAAATAAACATATTTTTGTTCCAAATAAATCTCTCGACGATTGGTAAATAACTATTAGAGTCATCAAAGGCCCGGCCCGACAACAACAACAGGCGTATATAGAAATCAATTGATATTCTTCTATCGGGTTTAGGACGTTTGAACTATACCCGATCGCGCCAGTGCACTGCTGCCGATATTTTGTTTTTCCACCATTGAAAGAATAAAACCTTGAACATTATAAATTGTCAATTCTACAATAAAGCGATGGTCCTGAAAAGTTTGATTTTTTGTTGCAGTTCACAAGCCTCGCTTCCAGTTTTTGAGTATTGAATTATATATATTTAAAACCTTAAAATTCATCATTTTAAGACCATGAAGGACTTGTAAGCCCATTATTATAAAATGTTAATCATCATGCAATTTACATCAAGCGCGGTATAATATAAATATAATTGCACCAAAGCTTGTTCCGACATGGAACCGCGTTTAGATTGGCTTTGGTTTGTAAATTAATTTAAAGGACGGCTATAGAAAAGAAAAAAATATATATATTTGTATATCAGAATATTAAAATGGGTTTACTCCCGAGAGCCTCTTTTTGAAGAAAAAAAAAACGTACGCAAATAGAGGGCTGCCTAGATAATGTCCCATGTCTGTAGGGCCCATTTCAGTAAAACTGATACATATTTTGAAATGAGCGCGTACAAAGGTGTCTAAAATTATGAATATCTATTAGTATTAGGCTCCATATCAGTAAAGCTTACACATTATTTGTCAAATGAGCCCGCATAGAGGTGTTTATTAGGCCATTATACAGTATAAGTTAAACCGATTATTTTGAAATGACGCTCAAAGGAATGATAAGAGCTATAGTGTCTCTAATGTTCGATGTCTATAGTAATGATTAGGTCCTATATATATATACATGTATATATATCAGTTAACATTGACACAATCATAGATTTTGAACTGATGGCTTTTAAAAATCGACGATTCTTTACTTCATCATCAATTTGGCACCGTACTTTTGTATTCTACGTATGTATGATCTCGTTAAAATAGACGGCCTTTGTGTGCGTTAATTCAATATTTACCCATTTTCAATGAACGAATGCGGGCGGAAAATGAGAGGATGTGGTTTAATTGTCCAAAGAGGAGGGGAGAGGAGAGGAGAGGAAAGGAGAGAGGAGAGGAAAGGAGAGGAGAGAGGAGAAATTGCGGCGTAATTTTACAAATCGTGTAGTTGACCTATAAAGTTGCATTCACTAGGGACGTTGAAGAGCGGAGAAATTAGGACAGTCCAAATAAAGAATTTCTTGGCAAAACGCAATATCTCCATTTTTGTGATTTTTTTTTATATTGAAGCTCCTAAAATAAAATGAAAATACACAAAAATAATGTGATACTATAACTGCTAACTTCACAAAATTATACCCTAATGTATTATAATGAGGAACGTTTTTACTCAAAAGTTATTTTTATATGCTGGCCATCTTACTTTTGAATGCTTAAAACATATATTTGTTTTGCTTTGAAACAAACTCTTTCATTAGAACTTAAAGGGATCTAGTAACATTGTCCAAATACGCACAAAACTTACTCAGAACTCTAGGGGTTCTCTCATACTTTGTTGTATTTGTATTACATAATTATAGAAGCATGGAACATGCTTTGGTTGTTCGAATTTCCCCAGTCGTCTTAAACAAAAAGATATTCGCGATTTAAGTGTTCAGATGTTTAATTATCCACTGGAAAGTTATAAATGTGAACAAAGTCAATGCAATGAGTTAGCGAATATCACTTTGCATTTTCGCTCATTACTTGGTCATATAATATGATCCATTTAACATTTTTTCACAGATTACTCAGTGGACACATCAAATCATAACGATACACATTTTATAAACCCATTCATCAATTCTTGCACATGTCGGTAAAGTTACTAGATATCCCTTTAAAATACATTAAAGGTGGTTCAGATTCGTCAAATGAGATGCGCGGCGCCATCTTGCATACGCGTTGCGCACGGTGCGTAATGCACGTTAGCTCAGTGTCATGCGGTGCGCGCAAACTAACCCAGTTCAAAATGGCGACCCGCTATGTAGCATCCCCACGCTTGATGCCCTTTAATGTATTATATTGCCCAAACTGGTGTTTATTACGTTTTACTCTTTATCTGAATCTTAAATAATTATAATAGTTTGAATTTGGAAACTCTTCAAATAGTTATGCATTCATGCACATACACCGACTTTTCGGGATATCAATGAGATGTGATATTGTGACCCAAATCGGCAATTCGACCCAAATATATACTAATTACATTCTGTCTCTGATACGTAAACTGGCATAGCAGTGAAGTGGGGTTGTTCATGGGGGCGGTCATAGAGGGGACAAAGGGAGTGGGGATGATTCCCTATAGGAGACGGGGGCAGACTGGACCAATCAACTGAAATTAGGTCATGAATTTCATAATGTTATGGCCCAATAAGAAAAGGGGCAGTTAGGGGGCAATAATTGAAATAAGGCCGCTGGGGGAGGGCAATATAAAAACTAAGCTAAATTTAAAAATATTGAAAAACTTGAGATCGAACATGAAACCTCTCTGCATCCCCTTACATAATAAATACATAAAACATTATTTAGATGTATTATATTAATTTCACCTACGCCGTCTAAGGTAGCTTGTACCCCCCCCCCCCCCCCCCTCACTCCACCTCCGCCCCACCTCGCCCTGGTTAATGCTGGTTACAACACTGGTCGGGGTGGGTCACAAAAGTGCCCTTACCTCTCTCTTGTTGCACATGTATTATGGTGACCGAGTATATGGATGCAATTCATTTTTGAAGTAAA
Source organism: Echinarachnius parma (assembly GCA_037951105.1). NCBI lineage: Eukaryota > Metazoa > Echinodermata > Echinoidea > Clypeasteroida > Echinarachniidae > Echinarachnius > Echinarachnius parma. The sequence continues at coordinate 81,048 of JBAMJV010004657.1, forward strand.
AACAAAAAAAATGAAAACGACCTTGCCTACTCTCGCACAATATTGTATGCACTATTATATCATTATATCTTTTTAGGGTAGATCCGGTGAATGGCGCTCTAACGCACAAATAACAACGGGTAATAACCACATTAAAATCATCCAACACACGTCGTGGTTTCTTCATATATAAGTGGGCGTAGATAATGAGATAATCATACAAGACTATAACTCTTTCTGCAAAGGAATTTAACAGTTTTGACAACAATGAAAAAAACAAGATATTAAAATAATTGGCACTTTATATTATTCTGGTAATTTCGGGACACAGTGAAAGAAAATACATAATTATAACCGTGTAATTTTTTACCACACTTTTCGCCACAACTCTGTCGCACGCGTGGCGGTTTTTACATAACAATAGTAATCGCGGATATAATGATATTTAAAAGTGGTTTCTTAACAATTAGGCGAATATAATCATCATATTTTTAGTTCCCGCTACGAAATTTGTTGGATTTTTTCCCTTCAAAGAGAGAGATGAAGAGACATTTAGCCTTGGCTAGATGTACTTTTATCCCGGACTTGTATAAAGTAAAATATGTGGTTCTTTCGGGCCCTGCATGTTGCTAGAATGGCCGAACCACTGAAATTATTATAACTAGGATAATACCCTAACCATGTAATACTTGTTGCATGCGTAGTGGCGGTTTGTAAACAATTGGGCACAGTTAATTCACCACTTTTTTCTGTTCTGGAATTTTGTTTGAAGTGGATGTTGTGGTCTAATTTGTGATTGGCCTACCCCCTTACTGCTATTTCGAAGTGGGTATTTAATTGTGATAATTTTGATTGTGTAGAGAATAATTAATTAAAAGGGAGTAGAACGCCCTCTTACGGGTTAGTCATTAGAGTCAGTCAAATTAATTCAATGGCAGGATATGCCTACTGGGTGCATCGATTGGGTTTTATTATGACATCTGGGCCCCATTGCAGAAAGAGATACAATCGATTGTAAGTTACAATTAATTACAAGTAAAAAAATGTGCGCATTTCAACCAATTAGATTTGGGCATTTAGAACACATGATCTGACTGACAATTGTATCTTACAATCGATTTGTATCTCTTTCTGCAACGGGGCCCTTGTATTAACTAAGTTTTAATCGATTCCTAAATTGTGAGAAAATGTATTGAATGGGTTTAATATTTAATTGATACAATTTTGTGGCTAAACACAAAACAAATAATTTTGGTCCATTATTAAACATTAAACTATATATTATTACAAATAATCATGAATCTGTCCTTACAGGACCCAGATAGTACTGTTAAGAAGAGTGCATATGCAGTATATTTTATTTTATATCCTACATGAATGAAATCCTGTTCAGTGATTGGTCTACATAGCGTCATGTGACCAAACATAGTAATGCCCATGGAGAAAAATGTGCTATGCGTGACGTCATTCATGGAATAGTAAATGCTATTCCATGAATGACGTCATAGACGCCGGGTGATCATATTGAGCCCATAGAGATGCGTGTTATAAAACTTCCCTGCGAGCAGAGGTCTTGTTTTAGCTTGCGAAAGATGCTCGACGAGATTTCTCAAAGAGTTAAAAAAAAAAAAATACAGCATATTTTCACCCGTGAATATCAATAAGTTCCAAAGAATATTCTAGAGATGCATTTCATGTATAACGTAGCGGTATTCGAATTTAAAAATTACGACAATGGTGCACGTTGTGCATCGTTGTCCTTCTGTGGTCGTGACACTAATTCGTCATTAACAATCGGCCGCGGTGTGCACTGCACTAGCTGTATGTGTAATGTATTTTCTCCATACAATTACACGCGTGTAGTAGGTGAAGCAGGTTAATTATTCACTTTGATGCGCGCGTTTTGCATTTGGGTGCGCATTAGTTGTTAATGCGCGTAACCATGAATGGAAAGATAGCGCAATACGCGCTCTGCGCTAGGACTATTGCGCAAAGGGGGTCAGTGTCACAAACAGAACATAGTGCAGTGATGGTTCCATGATCAAAGTTTAGTTTTTCTTTATATTTTTCTTTAATTGAATTGAAATCATTTGTTGTTGCGATGATTATGATTATGCGAAGGATATAAAACAAATATATCATGCACTATTTCGAGCCACTAGTGAAATTTTGGATTCCTCGGTGACAGAAAAAGCACTATGTTCTTCGGGTCTACGACCCTCAGAACATAGTGCTTTTCCTGTCACCTCGGAATCCATAATTTCAACTAGAGGCTCTCAGTGCATGGTATATTTGTTTATTATTTTTTAAAGTGAAGAATGAATGAATTACAAATTGATGTCAATGAATTTGACATGATGAGTACACAAATATGCATTAGAGTTACGAAAAAAGGAACACATACAGTTGTTTTACAATTTGAGATTTTAATCCATATGATATTTGTGCATTTTATAATTTACATAATATATATCAGTAACAGCATCTGTCAAACAGCAACTGTAACCACATAAACATAACAACAAATTTGACCGTACCACAATGATTATTAAACAGTGACAACATAATTTACTGAAGGATGGTTTGGACTATGATGTACAATTATAGGCCTTTTAGTGCTTTTCAAATATAATGTACATGTACAAGTCATGAAGTATCCTATTTTGTGAAAACAACTTTTCATCTTTCAGTAAAAAAAAAAAATCCATGTTACACATTACATGATGACATACATACAAATTACTCCACAATCTCTGAAAGGATTATTTTGAAAACAGTGTAAGCTTGTTTTAAAGACGTACCATGTCTTATTCAATGGATATGCAATCAACACAATTTGAAGTGAATTGAATTTAAAAGCGTCTAAAGACGGTTTCCGACCATAGTCAAGAATATCTGAATTTGGATAATCAATCGTTAAAAGTATCAGCACAAACGATTGGGATAAAATCAGACATTCAATTTCTCTATTTTAACTAGGTAAACTCTATTCTTTTTCTATGAAATTCTCACATACCATTCTCAAGAATCTTACAATCAAACATTACTTTTGGGGAAAATACAAAGTTAATGGATTACTTTAAGAAAGACAAAATTATTTTCAAAATCAACATTTTACAAGTTCGCAGGCACTTGGGTAGGAAATGCCTTCTGCAGAATTATGTATTCTGAATAGATCATCAGATATCAAGGATAAAATGAAAATTGAAAGAAAAGGCTATTAGAGTTGCTTGAAATATGACTTATCTAGCAAATGATTTAAATTGGAACAATACTTAACAGATGAAGTTAACAGCATAACTACCCTCATATTATAATTTAACAATTAAAATGAAAAATTAAATTCATGATATTTGTTTCTAATATAAATATGTAACAATCTAAAAATAATTTTTAAAAATAAATAATTAAAGCCTGCAATGCTTGAAATAACAATACACATTATCCAATGCACACTGGTGCTATATAATACTACAGTAATCCAATTAAAGTTTCTTTTAACATTGTACAGAGCAGAGGGCAGAAACATTTTCATTTTGGCATTTCAAAAACTGTCTGAATAATTCATACAAGTTTAGTAAATTAGTAAATTGCGAACATCCATAGAACAATAGAATCACGGCAAATTCTCAATCTGGTCAATTTTCATTACCTCACAAAAAAAAAAATTCTTCAAGCACCCTCTCTATACCAATACTGAACTACCCCTTTCACACCAATTGCCTTGATTCCCTAGGAAGCTGTATGATTATAATGTATATGAACCTGTTAATAAAACCACCTGTTTATACAGACCACTTATTCTTTATCACTCAGGCATTTTACAGTCAACTTATATTGTTTTTCGGTTAATCTTTGATCCATTTCCAAACATTTCAGAATAATGAATTAGAGACACTTCAGTCCCAGTAATACTGCCCCCTCCATGACAGAAGGAAGTATGGGACACTTCACTTTTGTACACTTTTAATGTCCAATCTAAATGACAAACGCTAATTATAAAACTAATTATAAAAGCTAATTATAAATTGTATAATTAGCTTTTATAATTAGTTTTATAATTAGCGTCTGTCATTTAGATTGGACATTAAAAGTGTACAAAAGTGAAGTGTCCCATTCACTTCCTTCTGTCATGGGGGGCAGTATACAGTCAAACCTGTCTATAGTGACCACAAAGGGCAAACAAGTGACCTTTATAGACAGGTTCCATACAAATGTATATATCTGCAGGATAATACTTTTAGTGGTCACTATAGACAGTTTGGCTGCAAAAGACAGTTTTGACCATGTAAATGAACCTCATATTCACACAGACCATTTATTCTGGATTGCTCAGACATTTTACAGTCACCTTTTATTGTTTTTTGGTTAATCTTTGATCCATTTCCAAACATTTCAGAAGAATGATTTTATAGAGACATTCCAGTCCCCGTCCTTGTACTTGTTACACTAGATCCAGTCACGGGGATTCTTCAGAATCTCGGTCAGCTTGGCCTCTCTGCTGCCCTCTACTGGTGAATGTTTGTATTGCCATTTCTAATACGAAAGAAAGAAAGAAAGAAAGAAAGTGTGTGTATACGATGTGTTAGTTGTTTGCCTTATGCTCAATTCAAAATTATTTGTAAATTAAATTAAGTTAATTTGTTTATTATGTTTTCAAGGTGCCCCACTTACAAGCTATGCTTTCAAGGGGCACATCAACCATTTGTTGATTTTGTTGTGTTTTAATATTTATTTTGATATTTGGTTGAAATAAAATGAAATTGAATGGAAGTTTGTAGATACTTTGTTCCTATTCAGTTTCAGATTTATGTTTTATTGCAGTGTTATATAAAGCACACATTTTAATTTCAGACTCTTAACCCATTCAGGACTGGTCCCGAAAATATTTGGCTAGGGTCAATGGAGAATACATGATGTAGTAGGAAAATCGATCAGTCCTGAACGGGTCAAAAACACAAAACAAATTGATAGGAACCATTCTACATGTATATCAAAACTGGCGACCAACAAATGAATTTTTGGCAAAAAGTTCACTAATTATTTGCCAAATATCAACAGACAACAAAAATGCTTGGTAACATCCTGTCTATCACACTGGACAGTCAATCGACTGAGTAATACTGATTAATTCCTCATAATATACCATTATTTATAGCTCAGTTTATTTATTTTCGAGCCTCCACACTAACTTTTTTCTCTACTGGCCCTTTTGGGCAAGTCAAATCATACATTTTGAAGGTTTACTTGCCCCAACAAAACATTTACTTGCCCTCTTACTTCTTGATGAAATTCTGATGTACTCATACTCATAGTTGAACAATTATTTAGTAAACTAGACAATTTATGACATTTCACTTGCCCGACACCAATTTGTACTTGCCTCGGGCAAGCAGGCAAGTATAGTGTATAGCTCGGCTACATTGACTTACATTACATCTGAATACATTTGCCTTTATAGCAGATAAGCAGTTTTCTGCATTTTTGTTTAGGTAAATTTATATTATTTATAATAATAAATTGTCAAAGAGTTAACAACCTTGCCAACATTGTTCATCAACCCTTTGTATATATGGGAACCTGATGGGCTATGTAGAAAGTCTATGGGCGTTTCAGAATATCAAAGGGAAAGAGTGGACTTACCGCTGTTTGTGGTAGCGACATCAGTATGCTCTCTATCCTGGCCCCCGGGGTGAAGAGACCAAACTTGGTGCCTCGGTCGTAGACCAGGTTGAACTCTACATACCTGGAGACAATAAAGGAACAAAAATATATAAAGCATTTATGGTAGTGAATGATCAAAATACACATTAGATTATTAAAGTCTTAATAATAATGATAATGATTCGTTTTATATAGCACCTAATGTGATTCATTATCATCTCTAAACTGCTTCATAGTGAATACTTTATTCTGGCTCATACTCATAGGGTATAGGGCCTAAACTTGGTACCTTTTTTATAGACCAGGTTAAACTCAAATAACCTACAGTGAACAAGTAATTATAAGCGATAGCATCTTCACTTACAAATAAGTAGCAGTTTGGTAGTTTAACAAAAAGTTATTTCGAACACAGGGAAACTGACCAGCAGAATATAATATAAACCAAACACAAAAAGTAACTTCACCCCTAAGCAATTGCCCATAATTTCATAACCAAGAATCGTTTCAAGATTTCGTCTTGCCAATATATCCATATATGTAGTTAGGAAAACAATGTGTAAAAATAAGAGGTAACCATTAATTCATGGTTGAGTGAGCACACATTACAGAAAAAATAGTCATATTTCAAAATTCGCAAAAGTATTATCATCATTACAAATTATTGAGAGTTGGAATATTAAAAAATGCACTGTTTTACAATTGCAATTAATGCATTTTACCACATGTGCCATCAAAAAATCAAAATGAATGGAATATCAAACAGCATTGTTTCATAAACCATGATCAATGCATTCCGCCACATGTGTGGATTCACAACAATGTACAGGCACGCGCAATACCTTGTGACTTTTGAATTGGGCCATTTTGTCTTTAATCTGTGCTCATTCAGCCATAAAGTCATGAATATCTCTGATTTTCGCACATATCGAACATAACAACTGTGCCAATATTGTGGTAAAATGACATCTTGGAACAATAATCGGTTATGAAATTATGGGCAATTGCTTAGGGGTGAAGTTACTTTTTGTGTTCGGTTTACATGAAAAATGAGCAAGGTAAATGAGATTTCTTAAACATTCGAAACCAAGACCTCTGGATTGCTAGACCGGCGCTCTACCAGCTGAGCTATAGAAAACCCTGACTCTGTGTTCATCCCTGAAACCCCTTAGTATTCAATGCACTTCAATGCACTAAACCTGACACAAACCTGAAGGATTATGAAATCAACTTAACCCGTTCAGGACTGGTCTAGAAAATACTCGGGCAGGAGTCTGTGAAGAATGCATGTTATACAAAAATCAGTCAGTCCTGAATGGGTTTATAGATTTGCGCGAGGGGTCACCAAAGTTATGCAGCTAACATTTATTTAAAATATAGTGAAACTGACCAGAAGTACATGTATATCAAATAAATGAAAAATGAGCTGCATCACTTCGGTGATCCTTAATTCTGATTTCGTAATCCTTCGGGTTTGTGTCAGGTTTATAATAGCTTCTGACCAACACAAGCATTGAATACTAACAAATGAACAAAGCAAAATGGAAAAAAATAGAAGTCTACATACCTCCCCCTCCTTAGGAGCTGCCATTGCCTTTCATCGTAGCCATACCCATCATCCTTGTGCTTTTGTACCATAGGGAGGTAGCAGGGGAGAATGGCTGTAGCACAACTCTAAACAGTTTTGGGAAAAAATAGAACTAACAAAAATCAGAACCCAAAACAAATTATTATAGTAATTTGAAGGAAAGTATAGAATACAGGCAATTGATCTGATTTTAATATATTTATCTCCACATTTTCAACACAATTTTTAATTGGTGAAAATAATGACAAATTAATGAAGTAAATGATCAAACTAACTGTATGTTTGTCATTAGCATGGAAGAGAAAACTGTTTGTAATAATGCAAATAATATCATTTACAAATATTTACATGTATGTTATTAAGCGCAATATAAGTATCATAATATTATTATTAAATCATTAATGCACAATACATGATACATTTAACAATTTAGTTGCTACAAAAATGTGGATGGGCCAGTCTTGGAGGCAAAGATTAGCAACTATTAATTAACTAAAAACGATCACAGCAATAAGTAATGGCAGAACCACAGTCAGAGTTCTAACACTGACTTTACTTTATTAGTGGCCTGGTCAGGACAGTAAAATAATTTGTTCTTAATTTTTGGTAGCCTCTAAACAAAAACATGTTTTAGTGCATGTATCATGAAACAGAGAAGCAATGCAATCAGCAGTGCTGTAGTCAAGTCCAGATTCGGGACTGCTTTTGATGGTCTAGTGAGTTTGACTCGGAGCCGAGTAACAATGTAAAACAAATTGAAACATGCTATTTCCTTGGGGACTTAGACTCAGAAATTGGCAATCAGCTCACCTTTACGAAAGAGAATGCCTTTTCCTGGGTCGGTTTATCCAGATCATCGAAGAAAAGCCCTCCGATACCTCTCCTTTCCCCTGAAAACATATAACAAACAAAATAACACAAAAAATGGTTGTAATTCATCAATTCCATTAATAATGATTGGAACATTATATAGACAGACACCTTGACAAAAGAGAATGCCTTTTCCTGGGTCGGTTTATCCAGATCATCGAAGAAGAGCCCGCATATACCTCTCCTTTCCCCTAAAAAACAAACAAAATAACAAACAAAAATGGTTGTTATTCATCAATTCCATTAACCCATTCAGGACAGAGTGTTTTTGGTATAACATGCATTCTCCAAAGATTCCTGTCCCGAGTATTTTCGGGACTAGTCCTGAACGGGTTAATAATGATTGTACAGACAGACACCTTGACAAAAGAGAATGCCTTTTCCTGGGTCGGTTTATCCAGATCATCGAAGAAGAGCCCCCCTATACCTCTCCTTTCCCCTGAAAACAAAATGACACAAGGGATGGTTGTAATTCATCTATTCTGTTACTGATTGGAACATTATACAAATGTTATTGATGAATGTTTATTATTGATGAATTGAGCTGTTATATCCCTGGCAAGCTACGAGTTAAATGACAGGAGAGGAAGATAGAAAAAAACATAACATTTGGTCCCATTGTTGAGAATTCGATAGAGCTTGAATTTTGTTTTTCATTGACACAATATATCTCTTACTTTTCTGATATTTGGACATTCGGTTTGAAAAAACTAACTATATGACTGCTATCAAGCCCAACTTATAGACCCCAATTCTGCACACGATAGACTTTCTCTCACTTCTCATATTCCAGTTTAGTTTTGTAATAGCTTAAATGTCTTTTAACAGATGTGAGACAATTGACTTAAAATATCATCTTTAAGTGCTTTACACTATCATTACCCAAGTCATAGAATACAATGCCCCAAATACATATTTTACCAACCATTCGTCACTTTCTGCACATGTCAACAAATTTACTAGATCCCTTTAAACATTTGACTAATACTGCCAAATTCACCTCTATGCTCAACGACAAAGTAGTTATCACACCACTCCTTGAACTTCTGGTAGTACGAGGGGTCGTGGAGGTCACACGCTGCCTTCAGGGTCCGATGGAAGTGTCTGGCATCCTGAATGAATAGACATCAAAATAATATACACATTAATGGTGGAACATAGGGAAAATTATATTTCAATACCAATCCTTAAACATGCCACGCCATCCATCAACCAAAACATGAACAAGCAAAAATCACCAAACAAGCAAAACGAGCTAAAAGGTAATGATCATGTTTGCGACGATATATTTAGTCCAACTGACTGAAGTTGGAATTACTACAGGTAAATTAAATTAATTGACTATTCAAAATAACCTACGGTTGAGTCTAATTCTCTAATTCGTGTAGGGACAGTGATTTTCTGTTTAAAAAAAAGGCCTTTTCCGTTTCAGAAAATCTGGAATTCCGTTTCAACCTGCCTGAAAAACGGAAATTCCGTTTTGCCATAGACTTTGTACATGTGAAAAAGTGAAAATTCTGTTTACATAGAACTTCGTACAAAATTCAAGCATCTGCAAAAATGCAATGTTTGGGGCTTATATGCCAATAATATTACACATATTGACGCTTTGATGGATGTAGATATCAATCTTTACGGAAAAATAGTTATAGACTATTCAGAATTAACTGAGTTTCGCAAGAAAAGTATTTTTTCCGAAGTAAATTGGACCTAGAAATCGATCGTATGTTCAGCATAGCGCCACACTTTCACACAAACTCCCGCCAACAGTCGCGGGGAGACATCCAATGGATATATCTGGGCAATTCCACCATAACGGAATTACATTCAGAGACGTTTTTTGCTCATTATTTCATTCCCTGCGCAATATTCTCATGACTTAAGTAAATTTTGATACTTATATAAGTTGCACGGGTAACCAGGCTACAACATGATAGGGAAATGGTTTTATATCTTCCATGTGTTGTTGCACACTAGACCAATATGTGTGACCGTAACGGAATTACCGGAGAATGGAGTTTTTTTTTTGCTACAAGTTTGCGTTGAGTTTCTCTGAAATATAAGACACTTTGAAACTGATTTTATGTATGTTTTCTATCTTGATAAGGTCAACTTCATTTTGGAAAAAGTACGTGCATAAACAACACAATGATAAGTTCACAAATTCACTTTTTTGAAAAAAGACCACTGTAACGGAATTACACAAATTTGTAACGGAATTACATCTCTGAAAGTTACAAGGAAAACTCAATTATTTTGCACTCAACTTTTCTTACATGCTAATGCAAACATCAAGGCTATCTAGCGCTTGGATATAAACCATAATTTGACATATCTGTAAAGCAATTTTTGAACTTATGTGTAAAATAAATGAAAATATGGCCAAAATGCAAATAAGAATGAAATTTGAAAAAAATATTGCTAAACTCCAGCTTTATTTCGGTTTATTTTCAGCTTCATATTACTAGGCAAGAAATTAAAAAGGATTGCATCAATTAAATGAAAGAAAAATCCTAGAAACTATGTCCACTAAAGTGTGTAACGGAATTACACAACTTGAGCAGTGGGATCAACTTTTCCACAAATCGGTACATGAACAACAAATTCACATTTTAGCTTCAATACTTTTCAAAAATCAATAATTTGACAATAATAACCATATTTGAAGTAAAAAATAGCAACATTTTTTAATTTTTCCTTTACTTCATGAAAAATGGTTAAATTGTGAAAAAACCCAAAGTAAAAAAAAAAAAAAAGTACCTACATTATGTGACATGCTAAAGAACTACACATCATCAATATCAAGAAACATTTAAACAATTTAAAATCACAAACAGGTCAAATAATTCAACTTTCAATGCTATAAAGCCTCGTAAACTTCCTGAATATTGGAAATCTGTGTGAATGGAAATGCATTGTGAATGGGCAATTCCACTGTTACAGAATGACATATAAGTGATTTTTAGCTCTGTTTTCTTAATCATATTTAAAATTCCTTTCACTTCCACAGTTTTTACAACTTACTTTAATAACTGGCAGGGGTACTAGAGGTACAAATCTATAACACTGTAGCGTCAGGAGACCAAAATACAATCATAACAGAAAGGGGTCTTTTATTCAACACTAACTTTGTAATGATTTTCTGCAAAAGCTACCACAAAAAATTCTTCATTGGTAATAAAAACTTATCATTTAAGTTACAAACTTGAATTTGGTACATCTTTTTTCCAGAAATGATCTATTTTAACCTCTGAAATTACCTTAAGACAAACGAATGTCACTGTAACGGAATTACGCTTGTGAAATCCACCCATGAATCCACCCATGAAAATGCAATTTCTTGGTTACATTTTTCTGCGTACAGTCTATAGTAAAGAATTTGTATGCATTGTTAATTTGTATGCATTGTTAAACAATGTATGAATTGTTAAACTCTTACATAAGGACCAGAACAAATCCTGAATTTATGTGTGTGTGTAACAGAATTACAAACAAATCGAGATTTGTTGAGATTTGTTATATAAACTCTTGTTATATTCTAAAATTATTCTTTTAAAAATTAATCCTAAAGTGATCTTAATTTACTCTCAAATCAATTTAGAATGCGTTTTCATTCATTTCATGAAATAATGTACATGTACGGATATAAACATGTATGATCCAAATACAAAAAGTTGGCATGTAAAATATAAAAATCGAATTGCAAAAAATGAAAGACACCTTTAGGAATTCCCATTTGAAAATGCAAATACTTTGTACATCTTCTTTGATCTGCATACAGAAGCACACTGAACACTCAATGAATTCTGACTTTATGATAATGAATAAAAACATATCTTAGCCTGTATTATGTATAGTTTTGAATATCTTGAAGCCTATATTCTGTATTTATGTTTGATTTTATATGCTTCAGTTTAATACAAATTTACATAATTAATGGTGAGTTATGAGCCCTTAACTGATCAATGATATTCAAATCTACATACAAAATTATTAATATTAAATCTCCTTGAAAGTTGAAGGTATGCTTTATATCTTAAAATACATCAATGTAAATTAATGTTAGAAACTAAATGTAGAACCAGTGTCATACTAATTACTGGATATTTTTTAATTTTTGTTATTGTTTTTGTTTTTCCCTTTCTAAAGTACAAACATGAATCTGCTGCATCTTCATAATTTCAGTCAAGTGGGTCTTGCTGGAAACTAATTTAATGATAGAACATTATCATCTCTATTATGTTCATGGAGAAATTAGAGTAATTATCTATCGTGTATCAATTTAGTTAAATCACCATTGATGCAATATGAAGCATGTGAGGTAATGAGTCACATAAAGCAACATTGTACAGTACGTACTAATGACTTATTGTCTACATGGCTATGTAGTTCATGCTATTTAAAGGGTATTTCTACATTCAGAACAAGAACAATTTTTATTTTCAGCAATATCATTCAATACCTTACAAACCATGTGCATGTAATTCCGTTACGTAACGGAATTACTAATACTGTTACGCCATTTTTGGAAAAAGTAGTGACATTATTTCAGAAAATTATGTTGGAAGTTCTTAGGACTATGGTGAAGGAAGAGAATTCACAATGACATGACTAAAGAACAAGTAATAAGATATTGAGAAAAACTTAAAACGTTTTATCGTAACGGAATTACGATCAAATGTGCATAGATTAAAAAAAATTCTCAAAAAAATATGCAATGAAGTTACTGCCCATGCTTTACAATTTGTGATTGTTACAACATCATATGGAAAATATGAGAAAATGAGCAGAAACAGTCATTGAATTAAAAGATTCACTTTATTTTCACAAAATGAAGCTGATTTATGAATAAAAGGTCATAAATTTCTGTTCAATTCAAGCAGAAATATTTGAAAAACCAATCGAGCTATATACAAACGGTTTTCAGTTTCCTAAAATTCAAGTTTTCCTCTATTGATAACAGTTTGATTTAGGGAAGATTGCTCAACTTTGAGATGTGGTGTTTTTGCCTTCTCTCATACGGAATTGCCCATCTGTATGACTGCACTGGTGAGCCAGTACATTAAAAAAAGTGGCTCTAAATTCGTATTTTGGTGATATACACCATTTCTAAACAATTTGGTAGTCTACTTACATGATTACATGGCATTTGAAAGCTGAACAGAATAAAAAAATGAGCCCCAAAACAATGAAAAAACTGCGCTGAATATCGGTTAATTTCCAAAGAGCGTTCGCGAGGTAAGCTGAAATCCGGAAGGTTGCAAAATTTACCGATATTTTGCGGAGTTTTTTTTCATTGTTTTGGGGCTCATTATTGTTCTGTCCAGCTTTCAAATGCCATGCAATCATGTAAGTAGAATATCAAAACATTTAGAAATGGTGTAGATTACCAAAATACAAATTTTGAGACACGTTTTGAATGCACTGGCTCATCAGCGCGATACAGATATCAATCCGTTTTTTCCCCCAGGACTGTCGGCCTAAGTTTGTGTGAACATCCGTCGGCAATATCGTTCAAATGACTAGCAATTTTGCGCATCCTGTTCAATTTCTGACTGTCAAACGAAGTAACGAACCAAGAATTTCTCGAAAATAACCACTCTTAAATAAAGTAAAGTAAATGATATTAATTGCCCTGTTTTTATTTGAATTCCGCTACTTTTCAAAACAATCTTCTTAATTTTTTTCAGTTAAAGAAGTTTTCCGCGATTTTACGTTTGAAAACTCATTTTCCGTTTCAAATGGTCAATTCCGCGATTTCCGTCCGTCTTCCGCGATCGCGTAAAATCACTGTCTCTATTTGTGGTACAACAAGATCACATAATAAGAGATTAATTAATATTCTTACATCTTCATCTAGGTAGTATGGTGTGAGATCTGTGCCGCCCCCAAACCACCACTGGGCCTCCCCATCCTGAACCACCTCAAAGTAGCGGTAGTTGAAGTGCAGTGTCGGTATGTTAGGATTCCTCTGTGAAAGCAAAAAGAAAGAGGGGAATAATAAAAATGGTAGAAAAAAACTTGTCTGTAAAGACCCACCCAAATGAAGACATAAAAAGTGGTCTACATGTATATGAACAGTTGGTTTGCAGACATATACGTTTCCATATTAAAGGGAACTAGATGGATCTTCGACTGCGCGCAGTCGAAAATTATGCCTCCGCTATCACGCGATTTGAATATCCAGCCTAAATTGATATGCACTGAATTAATACATTTTTTATATTTTTTCATATATTTTGAGTCCTGTGACCTTGACCATATGACCCCAACCTTTGATGGCTACATTGGCTCCCTAAGAAACATTCAGGTAACAAGTTTTTATTGAAATCTGACATTTAGTTCTTGAGATTTTGCCATTACAAGACATTTTCACATCATTCCACGGGGTTGGGGCAATTTTTGTGACATACCAGAAGTGAGAAACTGTGTCTCCTATCAACTGTAACAATGTTTGCTCAAATTGAGTTTTGCATAAAAAGCATAGCCAACTCTCTTCAGAAGTACTCAAGCTTCATGGTGAATCAATATTATGGACCCAAAGTTTATGTAATGTTATATGAATATGATGTCCATGTAACGGTGGTAAAAAGAGAAATGTGTATTAACCAAAGATTTTGAAGAAAAGCAACTGAAACAGGAATGATTCTGGTAGGGCACTACTATATAATATTCATTGCATAAAAATCTTCAACAGATGATTTCATCTTCCATGTGTAGTAGAAAATCTCATACCACCGTTACATGGACATCGTCATATTTTTTGCCCCAACCCCATGGAATGACCCATATATATTGAGTCCTGTGACCTTGACCTTTGACCTCATGACCCCCCAAATCTAATCAGATCTTTGCCACCCCAATATGTACACTCATACCAAGTTTAAAATTGATCCGTCAACCAGTTCTTGAGATATAAGAACGAGACATTTTTGCAAATTGAGCCCTGTGACCTTGACCTTTGACCTCATGAACCCCAAAATCTAATCAGATCATTGCCACCCCAATATGTACACTTATACCAAGTTTGAAATTGATTCGTCAACCGGTTCTTGAGATATCGCGAGAACGAGGCATTTTTGCATATATTGAGTCCTGTGACCTTGACCTTTGACCTCATGACCCCTAAAATCTAATCAGATCATTGTCACCCTAATATGTACACTCATACCAAGTTTGAAATTGATCCGTCAACCGGTTCTTGAGATATCGCGAGAACGGAAACTGGACGTACGTACGGACGTACGGACGGACAACCCGAAAACATAATGCCTCCGGCCACTTCGTTGGCGGAGGCATAAAAAAAAAGATTACTGGAAAACTTTTGATTTCAGTGGCTAAAACTTGTGTGCTATTGTTGAAAAAGAAAAAAGAAAAAAGTTTAAATACACTATTACTGAAGACGGAGTTATCATACTATCGTGCTCCGTAGAAAGTTATCATAATTTCTAAAATGTGCCTTGCCAAACCTTGCCAAGGGACATAACGCATGTGCTGCGATTGGAAATCGAACCAACAACCCTTGTATTTAAAGACAGATGCCCGAGAAAATATACAAGTCATCTTGCCTCTGTGCTTCGCAGGTTAACAACACTAAATATTTATAATATAAAATAAAATAGAATAAATATATAACAATAGAATGAATCAAATACTCACTGGATGTATGACAGAACTGATCCCGGTGGCGAAAAAGGGAAGCTCTTTTCCTGCTTTCAGTGGTTTGCCCCTGAATAGGAAAATCAAGAACACAGTCACCGAGTCAGTGGTATGTTTTGTGAATGATCTTCTCAATGCCCAAGAGTCACTTGGAAAGAATGCTCCTAAGTAAATGGAGATGGTGCATAAATGTTTACCTGTTGCTTTGCCCCTGTATAGGAAAATCAAAAATACAGTGTGAGTACACCTGTATGTGGCATTTTTTGTGAGTGACCTTCTCAACGCCCACGAGTCATTTGGAAGAAACGCTTCCCTGGGAGGGAAGAGGTGGACACATTGGCCTGTATTCACAAAGGAGGTTTGTACAAACCATGGTTCAAACCTTGGTTTACATCTATGGAATGCCAATTGTAAACTGATGGAGAGAGAATGTAAATTCCTTACTTGTTAACAATGTTGATGGTACACATTCTCTCTCCATCAGTTTACAATTGGCATTCCATAGATGTAAACCATGGTTTGAACCATGGTTTGTACAAACCTCCTTTGTGAATACGGGCCAATGTGCGCAGGCTGGCGTTGTATCCTATGACTGGGGCAATAACAGTGTAAAGCTTAAAGAGATGATGCTGTATAATATTAGGTGCTTTAATCTACAGAAGTCGCCTTTCTACAGCGACCACTTTCCCTGCTTTCCCTTAGCTCATTGCACACCAAACGATCCAATTCCGATCCAACAAAAAACTGTATCTCAACTAAATTAAAGGGACTTAGTAACATTGTCCAAATCCTCAAAATCAAATTGGAATTCTAGCAGTTTCCTCATACCTTGTTTGACTCGTATTAACAATAAAAGCATGGGGACAGGTTTCTGGTTTTCGAATCACCATTTCGTTCAAAAGATATTTACGATTTAAGTGTTCGGATATGAAATTATTTACGGGACTTTTTCCGCCATGCATACAAAGTAAGTGCAATGGTAAGTGAATATACCTTTGCATTTTCGCTCATTTCTCGGCAAAATAACATCCAATTTTCACACATTACTTTCTAGACATATCAGATAACACCAATACACATTTTTATTAACTTGATCACTTTTAGCACTTGTCAACAAAGTTACTAGATTCCTTTAACCATTTGTAGGATCAGATTGGAATCATGGTGTAAGGTGGGCACAGGTTTTTACTGTACGTCTTACCTTGCCCTCATCTGTGCAGCAGCCTTGGCAGACAGCTTCCCATGGACCACGGAGATGTTGACTCCAGCCCTCTCAAACACCCGCCCGTCTTCCATGATACAAGTGATACCACCGCCTCCCTGCAAGAGCAGAAGTAAATAAACATCCTTTATTGTTTTCTCAACCCTAAAAAGCCTAAAGGGGGGACATATGCCCCTACCATATTCCATGATACAAGTGATACCACCGCCTCCCTGCAAGAGCAGAAATAAATAAACATCCTTTATTGTTTTCTCAACCCTAAAAAGCCTAAAGGGGGGACATATGCTCCTACCATATTCCATGATACAAGTGATACCACCGCCTCCCTGCAAGAGCAGAAATAAATAAACATCCTTTATTGTTTCCTCAACCCTAAAAAGCCTAAAGGGGGGACATATGCCCCTACCATATTTTCAGTCACCATTTCTTCAGCCAGCCCTCCCAAACATCCTCCCGTCTTCCATGATACAAGTGACACCACCGCCTCCCTGCAAGAGAACAAAAATAAACTTAGATCTTTTAATTTCATTCAGGGAACAAATACCCCCCCCCCCCCCCCCAAAAAAAAAAAAATTAAAAAAAATAAATAAATAAAATAAATAAATCTTGTTGATACGTAAAAGCGATTGGTTTTAGTAATTTTGAACTTTTGGACTTGAAGCTTTCTTTTAAAAAAGTGTTTGATGCCAAAGAATGGATCGTACCTCTTTTCTCTGCCACCTGTCTACAGCAAACTTGTTCTCTCCTTCGATCTCCTCCAGTGCTTGGCAGATCTTGGCCTGTTATGAGAAATATAATGAAAAGGATGATTACATTTTAAAATCCAGACCAAAAGACAAAATTCATAGAAAAACAACAGCATGCAATGAAATATTGAGCTTCATTATTCCACACCAAATTTTTATAAAATTTGTTTTATTTAATCACTTTTTAGTTTTTACATTCTTAACCTGTTCACTACGAGATTCGGAAATCTCCATCTTTAGACTTTGTACACAACCCACCCGGTTCCCCATGGTCAATGGGTTAATTTCTACTATTGTAAATCTCTTCGCATCTCAATTCATTAGTATGATACATGAATACAAAAACAAATTGTACAGATCCAATTAGATCGCTATTAGGCAGCGATATCTATGTTCTGCTTACTACAGTATGTCATTGTAATAAAGTACATCAGGATGTGCATACATGTAGTTTGCATTGTGTAATATACACTATGTTAAACTTAATAACAATAATGATAATAGCTTGCATTTATAAAGCGCTTAATACAGGTTTCTAAGTGCAAATTATTATTATTACCCATAGTCATCAGGTACAGTTCAAACCCACACAAAGATATTGCATACATTCTCAACTCCCCAGGGAGCAGATACTAGACATACGCTGTCAATGGCGCAAAGGCTAATTAAAGGGACTTAGTAACATTGTCCAAATCCTCAAAATAAAATTTTCATTCTAGCGGTTCCCTCATACCTTGTTGTATTCGGGTTTCGGTTTTTCAAATTTCCCTTTCGTTACAAACAACGCTCGAAATTAGCATAGGCCCGATGGCCCGGGGCCACCAAAAGTTGCTGTCGGGCCAGTAAAAAACTCATATTTAAAAGTTTGGTGGCCCGATCGGGCCAGCAAAAAAAAAAAAAAAAAAAAAAAAAAAAAAAAAAAAAATTTTTTTTTTTTTTTTTTTTTTTTTTTTTTTTTTTTTTTTTTTTTTGATACCCTGTAGTCATGTTTAGTCCTGTCTATGGCATGACAAGAGCTTGCTTTTAAATGTAGCATTCAGCAACTTATACCCTTTTCTCACATACAAAATATTGGTTAGTTAAAAAGTTGCAAGTTAATTGACCAAGTAACACAGTTGCTAATGAATACATTCTTGAGCAGCAGTATTTTTCTAACCAGTTGTTATAAAAAAAAAAATTCATATTAAAAATCGTTGTTAGTAATTTCAGTTATTTTGCGTATTTTGCATATCTAATGAGCATCATGAATATTCATAGATGCTACTCATGAATATTCATATATTACTACTATCACAATTTTAAAATATGTCTTTTGTCTAAGGTGTTCAGACAACACTGCACAGAATTTTGAGGTCAAATTGATTTTTCTCTTTTTCTACCATTTTTGTTTTGTCACCTAGACCCTGACTATGTATGACTGGAAGTGAAATTGTTACTCGTGTGTATTCAATCGCTGTGATTTTTGTTCATGTTTATTTAATACATCTTACAATGAAACAAAGGGGAATGAAAAAAAAAAGTATTGCCTAGTACCCTGGGGGTGTATTCTGAAAATGTAGCGGAGATAAAAATGTTATCTCCCTAAAATAAAATCGCGCTAAAAATTGTTTAAATCGGTATTCTGAAAAAGATTTTAAGGAGATTTTAACGCTTACGCCAGTGCGCGTTGTAAATTAAAGCCACGCCCCTTGCTGCTCCTTTGACCAATGAAAATATCGCTTACATCGATATTTTTAATCATTTGCATATGATTTTAAGACCACGTGGGAATTACGCCATGATTAAAATTTATATTGCAAGTTATTGTATACTATTTGTTTGAACGTAATCAAGATATAATAATCATAATGATAAAGTCGGAACATGGGAAAAAAAGATTCGTGTGGATCACAGATTCATGTTGGAATCGAGTTCGAGGCCGTTTTTGTCAAACTATTATTACATGTATTTAAAGGAAGTGTTTTTTTCTTCAAGTTGTCTTGTCATTGTTTTTGTGTGGTTGTGTTGTCAGATAATTTGTATGAAAAATGATAACGAATTCATTTCCGATATGTTTATGGGGGGAACGGTAAGATTTGTAAGATTTTTATTAACTCTATCGACCCTCTTCCGGGGTATGAGAGTACAAACTTTTTTTTTTTTTTACAATATACAACAATTCAAAAACAAAACATGCAACAACAATGTAACATTAAACATATCTATAAATTCAGCCTTTCTGGGCAATTTACCCTTCTGCCACTTCGTGTTAATATTGGTGCTCTATTTCTCATATCATTAACAAGACAATCCTCATCAGAATATGTTTTCAAGCTAAATTTTAACATAATAACTCTAACAAAAAATGCTAACTTCTTTAATTGGCAACGGTAACACTACTCATGACCTTCGAATCTCCGACTTACTTGTGTCCAAAATAAGCGCGTTTAATCTCATGCGCGCGCAAAGTTTGCTAAAAGCGCGCGATATCTACACCCGTTATGTAATCAATTAAACTAATTTGCTTTATATTATGTAATCAACTCAAATTATCACAATGGTGGCACATAGAGCGAACAACTTTACGGAGGATGAAACGCGCCGATGATCATAGTGCAAGAAGCGACGAAGCGGAAACAAACGATAATCGGTAAGATTAGCCCAACACTGACAAAGGCAACGAAAAGTACGGGCGGCCATGCGCGTGTTGATGTTCGTGGAGGATACGTGCTCCAAGAAGCGCTGCCATAGCTTACTTTTCGATTCAAGTCACGGAGATAAAACAGCTAGTAAGTGATTTTAAATTCTGTTGTAAGTTTTATCTTAAAATTCTTTTCAGAATACCGATTTGTCTCATTTGCATAAAATTTGCATATCTTCCATGGCAACTACAATAAATTTTAGCGCTGGCTAAAAATTTGTAGTGACGTAGATTTAAAAAAAAATCGCACAGTTTCAGAATACCGATTTCCTAAAAAAATTTTTAGTGACGTAGATACAATAAATTTTAGCTTAAAATCGTTTTCAGAATACACCCCCTGAAACTATTCATGGTTATTGTATTAATTTTACTTTTGTTTTTCCTTATTTTTTTCGGGCCAGTAGTTTTTGGTTTCGGGCCACCAAATTTGGAAAAAATACTAATTTTACTGGCCCGACCGGGCCACCAGCAAAAAAAGTTAATTTCGAGCACTGGTTACAAAGATATGTACGATCAAAGTATTCAGATAAGAAAAACTCCCCCTGAAGTTTTTCTTACCGTGTACAAAGTGAGTGCAGTGAGTTAGTGAATATCACTTTGCATTTTTGCTCATAACTTGGCCATGCAATGTCCATTTGACTTGAAATTTTCACACAATACCCTGTGGACATATGAGATAACAACAATATACATTGCATCAACATCACTTTTTGCACATATCAACAAAGTTACTAGATCCCTTTAACACCCGACTATGGTACCTATGTATACACCTGGGTAGAGAGCAGCAACAACATTTACAAAAATTAAAACTGCCAGAGGAATATAATTGACAATAATACAATCTATTCACCAACCTGTGTCTGCATTATGAACATCTCCATTCTTGCTTTCATATTCTCTCCCTAGAAAACAAAATAAATAGCAGAAAATACATAAAAGTACCGTAAATCAGTGTGTATAAGCCGCACTTTTTTCCAACGGAAAAATGCAAAAGTGGGGGGTGCGTCTTATATACAAGAACAGGGGGGAAAAAAGTTTGTTTGTTTGTTGTTGTTGTTGTTGTTTTTTTTTTTTTGAGGGGGGGGGGGCAAAAAGGGGGGTGCGTCTTGTACACAAGTGCATCCTATACGGAGATGTAACAGTACTTGGTAACATTGTCTGGGGACAAATGGCAAAACAATTCACATTGGAAGTGAAATATCATTAATAGTCGCACATGTATGCAGAGCTACCAACATTGAAATGCAACTGTTACCTGAAGATTTAGGGAAATTTCATCAGAAAACAGGGAGATATCTATCAAATGCATAAAACCTAATGACAATAATCTATAATAGATAGATCCATAATCAGGGAGATAGGCTGATGGGATGAAATCCGATGCAGAAATCTTGGTCTATTTTCAGCGAGTCTTCTGCAAAAGCAGGGAGACTTAGCAGCTCTGATGTATGTACATGTCTAATGGGATTGGGCATACAAAAGTTTCTGTGAAAATGAACACAGTAAACACAGAAAACATCAATGACTGTGTCAGAGTACTAGTATTAGAAGAAATGCAAATAAAATGAAATTCCACAACTTTCCATGACCAAAGAGATCATTTTACAATTTTACCTGACTTTCAAGGCCTGGAAATTACACGCAAAAGTCAAATTCCATGACTTTTCAGGTTTTCCAGGCCCTGTGTGAACCCTGCTTTATGGTTTATAAATGTTTATACATTTGTAGAGAGGTTTTCTACTTTGAAGGTACATAAGGCACGATTACCAATATTTACCTTAGAAAGGACCTCCATATCTGTAATGGGTTCAGCCATGAGTTCTTGGGCTAGAACCACGGCTTTGGATGAGGAATTGATGGTCTTTGCCAACACAACATTTTGCTGAAAAAAGGAAGATAACAAAATAAATTAAGAACAACTGACCAGTGTCTTGCATTTTACAGGGGAGGTTTATCCTTTCAATGAAAAATGAATGACAAGAAATGGATCATAATCTATGACTGTTTGAAATTCTGGAAGAAATTATCACTTCTCCCAATATTATAATTGACTTCAATGTCAATAATGGGCAAAATTTGAACAATTATACTTTTTTTTAAACATAAAAATCATGACCATTTTTTCCTATTTTCTGACAAATATCAATTATCTCCCTCTTGTTCTCAATATGATCATACATAGTTATAACCCCTTGCCTATAGATGGAAACCTGGTGGAATATGTACGATAATCTACATGGAGATTTCAGAAATTCTCTGGGTTAAGGATGTTCTAGCTTTCATACAAACCTTTGTCTGGTAGACGCCATTGAGAACAAAGCCCCCTCCAATCACAGCGCAAGCAGCTCCCACTGTCCCACTGTGGTAATGCAGAAACAGAGACATAAAAGGTTTGTTGCACAACAAAAAGTGACAAGCTCATTCTTAATTAGCCAATTATAAGAAATGATTCAATAGTATGACCTTATTAAAAACAGCTGGTAGCTAAAAAATATAAGGCAATCCATAATCCACCCCATGAATGGAGAATCCTCCACTCACTTATAACTAACAAACTATCTATTTCTAATTTTAATCAATTGCAATTTTCTCTAATCTACAAAAAAAGTTAATGACCTAGAGAGTAGAGTACAAATACAATCACATTGATTTGTCACATGTCATGTATGAAGTGATACTGAAGTTTCATATCTAAGATGTTTAAAATGATTGAAACATAAGCCTACAACAATTTTTAAAATATAAAATACAGATTGCCGTCGTGTGATTTTTGGAATTTGACTTACCGGTATCTGAAGAGAAGACTAAGTCTTGATGCCATGTCCACCAAATCCAAAATTGCAAGGAAGTAAAACCTTGATTTCTAGAATAGCAAAAAAGTTCAAATTATAACAGCATCATCATCACCATGAAAATTAATCTGTTCTTGGCCCTGTTGCAGAAACCAATTGTAAGTCAGAAAATGTGCACATTTCAACCAATCAGATTTGCGCATTTAGTCACATGATCTATCTTCTTATCTTAGAAATCTTACAATTGAATGTAACTTACAATCGATTGTAACTTACAATCGATTGTATCTCTTTCTTCAAATGGGACCCACTCAGAATTATTGATTTTACTATTCTCCATAATCCATATAGACACCTAAAACATAACTGGAAGAACATTTTTGTTTTATCATCCTGTTGAGTTAGTGGCGAAATATATATATACTTCACACCTTAAATCAGTTCATATTCAAGGCTTCAAGCTGACTTTTATAAAGATCTGCAACCTTTTTTTGAACATGTTTCACAGAAAATATTTTATGATAGATTAGTCTAGAAGAAAAGTAACTCAAGTGAACGCTACCGCGGAGCGGTAGCGTTCAAGGTCGGGCTCATAGTGCCCCCGAATTTATGCGCTAATGTGCACAATAAGTGTGCTTAAAATTATAGATATGATACGGTACTTACCACCGTGTAGATGATACATATGTTATGCAACTATGGGGTGGATCAGAATGATGATTTTTCGCTCCATTCCGCATCAAAATGAGTGATTTATGCACCTTCTCGACTTCTATCTGTGTTGTATCGCGACTTCTGAACGATCGATGATCGCGCGAACGGTCTCCATTCAAGTACCGCGCCCGCCGAATAGACGGCAGATCTGACTCGCGCGTTTAGTGGTCGTACGGTAATCGATCGTTCAGAAGTCGCGATACAACACAGATAGAAGTCGAGGAGGTGCATAAATCACTCATTTTGATGCGGAATGGAGCGAAAAATCATCATTCTGATCCACCCCATAGTTGCATAACATATGTATCATCTACATGGTGGTAAGTACCGTATCATATCTATAATTTTAAGCACACTTATTGTGCACATTAGCGCATAAATTCGGGGGCACTATGAGCCCGACCTTGAACGCTACCGCTCCGCGGTAGCGTTCACTTGAGTTAGAAGAAAAGATGATCTTAAACTTTAACAAGGCCAAGGGGAATATTATTATTAATCATAATTCATATTCATGTACTAGCTATAAAATGGGGTTTTCTAGGTTTTAGTGGTTATAATTATAAACAAATATAGTCTCTTTTTTTCACAACACAAATTACATGTAAAATCAGAAAGACACAATTGAATATTAGTTGCAGCAAAATGGGGACCGGCAAAATGTAACTAACGCGTAAATCAACGTGTGGGACAATGTTGAAGTAAAATTCCGCTTATTATTAGAGAAAAATTCTTATATCATGCTAAATACCACCCGTTTTTAGATAAAGATTTTGAGAAATCTTGTTCTTACCTAAACTGGTCAATTGGAGTGGGAAGGGCAGATTTGAAGTCAATGTCACGGCTAAATTTACTCGTAATTGTGACTCAAGTCAACCATGTCCAACGGAAATATTTGCACGTAGGCAACAACCGGCTCGATAGCAAAACTCAGCAGAATCCTAGCCGGCCGGACCCGGCCGGGCGCGGCATGCACACATGCATGGTAGTACGCAGCGCAGCCGATGGGATCAAGCAGCTGATTCGTGCTCAGACGACCCCGTGCGGAGGCGGGGGAGCCAAGGGCGGGGCACGGGCGGGTATATCCATATCCGATCATGCACATTCCGACGCGAGACTGCGAGAGTGGCGGAGAGAGAACACGGAGACAACAGTTTTATCCCGAGTTTTATAGACCCTAAACACATGTTTTTGCATTATTAACTTCATCATCCATGTCATCTCATCTGTTTAAAACAGGTAAACTGTAAGGTTAATCTGTATTTCAAAAATAAACTTGCCTTGTTGTCTGTATTTTGTATTGTATGTTGTTTATAAATAATTATATTGTTGGAATCATATATATGTTTTATATCTATTGTCACATCCTGTGCATTATATATTGTTCATGGCAGTGTATATATATATACAGTCATACATGTAGGAAGATATGATGAACATGATGTAGTGCTGCTGAGCTGTGTGTTGTGAAATGGGAGCCGAATCAGCTGATGACGTAGCCTAGGAAATGTGGTGGGGATGAATTTATTGTTTAATAATCATAGTATTATATACTTTATTCAAATGTGTTTTTTTGCATCCTTGAAGCTGAACCTTGAATGAAGATTATGTTTGTTTTTTTCGCCCAAAAGCATAAACGTTGTCCTGCATGGTCCATGGATATGGAGAGGGGCAAAGGGCGATGTGCTCGGTGCTGAGCTTCGTTGTCTGTTTTCGAATTAAATGTTTAAAATTGAATATTTTTTATTAAAACAGACCTATATACTAGTCGTCATGGGATCATTCTTTCATATTGCACTCGATACAGTCCCTTGACTTGCAGGGGTGCTCAGAAGGCGAAAACAAAAAAATGTATAGCATAGGTCCCTGCCCGCTTCCTTTTTTGAGGCTGCCTGCTTTAAAAAAAATAATAATAATAATTTAACAAATGAATATTTGATCTTTTTCGGAAGGAAAAATGAAATGAAAATAAAAAGACTCTACTCCCCCAAAAGCGTTGAAAGGGTATAATTTTCAGCTAAACGGCGACGTCAACGTTTTCCTTAAAAAAGGGGTGATTTTTCAGGTCCCTTTAAAAGAAATCAAATCACAAAACGAGTAGGCTACCTTTTCAGGTGCACATCGGTTTTCATTTTGTTTGTTAAGGATGTGATTCATGAAGACTAAAGGTAAAAAGTTGTTAAATTGTATTTTTGAGAAGATCATACATGTGTTTTTCTGTGGTACACTGATACTGATAGATTGATAGATGTATGAGAGTGTCACCCTCACGGGTCTTTACCATTCAAAACGCTCTTAAGAAATGCATGCTATTGTTCTCTGTTTGTATGCAGATGTTCAATGTGCGACCAGTGTATTTGTACAATGATTCAGCATTTTTTCAAGTAGGCCTACAAGTAAGTAAGTTAGTAGTTGTCTGTTGGTTTCATCAGTTTTCTCTCTCAGTTCAGAAAGGATCTTCAATATTTGTTCTTCTTCAATTTCTTCTACACATCTCCTTTTACCCCTCATCTCTCTCCATTCTTGAATTAGGCTCCCTGCCCCCCCCCCCCCCCCCCCCCCCCCCCGTCTTTGCAATTATTGCTATTTTTATGGAACTATTATTATTATATAATTATTGCTATTATTTTTGTATAATTAGTAACTAAAATGTTTATTGTTATTGTTATTTTTATTCTTATTCTTATTGTTATTAATATTATTCTTATTAATATTATTATTATAATTATCATCATTATTATTATTATTATATTAATATTATTATTATTATTAATAATTATTTATAGTTTATTATTATTATTATTATTGTTATTTTATTATTATTATTATTTTAATTATTATTATCATTATTTTTAAATTTATATTATTATATTGTTATTATATTGTTTTGTTATTATTATATTGTTATTATTATTTTTTGTTGTGGTTATTACTATTATTATTGTTTTTACTTCATTGATAACTAGTATATTGTCATTGTTATTGTTGTTGTCATTATAATAATTAATATTATCAATATTTCTATTCTATAATGATAATTATTAATCATTATTATCACTATTAGCCTTAGTAGCAGTATTAGAAATATCATGATATTATAATGATCATCATAATTCTAATCGAGGACAATGACCTGTGATGGAAACAAGTTGAGTCAAAAAGGAACTTGTGTTTAGATCTACTCTTTTTCCTTTTCAGGAAAATAACCCCAATTATCTAGCCACACTATTTAACCCTTTCCCTACTAGAGTGTGAAATACCCATCAATACAAGGCTCAATAGGGTTCAGATGGCAATTGGTGGTATATAATTTTGTTTTCCTCTCACTTTTACGTTTTAGGCTTAAACTTTGACGGGAACAGCAATCAAAACAAACATGGGAACCGGACTTTCTCGGCGGAAGTCTCCGAAGTCTGAACTTCCTGGCGGTGCTGCGCCTGGCATAGACATAGGAAGCAGCGGGTCATTCAAGTCCACAAACGGGGACACTCGCGCAGCACAACGGGGAAAAGAATCGTCTGACTGCAACCAAGCGTTGCACACCGAACACGACAACTCAAAGGACATGGACACAAATAGGGAAAGACTCACCAAAATGGGCCACGAGGAGAAATCCAAGTGCACGGACGTAAAGAGAAATGAACTCTGCAACATGGACGATAAGTCTATAAATGTCACCCACACCTCGGGCGAGGTTTCCGAGAGCACTTATGAGAAGGAACAGTCCGGTTCTGGGACTTTGGTAGGAGAGACCAAAGAAGGAACGAGGGAAAATAACTATGGAGGAGAAGAAGCGAAAGGAAAGGGAGAGAGTAAGAAGGAGATGATGGGGAGAGAGGAGAAAGACTTTGATGAGACGAGCAGAACAGACGTTGACGATTCATTACAAGAAGAAGTAGATATAAAGGACAATGATGCTACAGAGAGCCAGGTGAAAGGAGTGACTAGTCACGGGATACAAGTTAAACAAGGTAGTGTGGTTTGACTGATTGGGGGCACGCAAAATTATTATTATTATTATTAATTTTTTTTTGGGGGGGGGGGCACACATTATGTGTTAGAACTTTGTTTTTTTTTCATTTATGTCCCCCTTATGTTTCCTATCGTTTTTTTCAAATTATTGGTGGATGTATCCCTTAGTGATCCCCCCACCCCCTCCCCGTGATCACTAGCATGATTCTTTACGTAATGCCTATTGTTCAGGGGGATGAATGAATCTAGATCATCCCATATCAATTACATATCTACACCGGTGGTAGTGATATATGTTCAAAAGTTGAACATGTGTGCAATACAAATTTGTGTCTTTCTAATTTCCTGTGAGTTGAGGAATTCATTTTTACTTTTCATCATCAAGCTCAGGTCAGTCAGGTGGCGCTGAAAAGTGCTGCTGTGGTCTTCACGAAACACGTCATGCAACTCTTCTGCCAAACGTGTTGCACCCTTTATTCCTTCTCCAGACACTTTCTTGATATCGTCAGTCCAGGAGCTCGGTGGACAACCTTTGCCACATTATTGTTTCTTAGCTCCTTCAGTTCTCATAACGATGTGCCCAAAGTACTTTAGTTTTCGTTCCATAATTCCTCTTCTGATAGTTTAATACTCTGTACCCATCTTGTTCATAACCCTAACATTTGTCTTCCTATCTTGCCATTACTTTTAAATCTGAATATATCTAGTTTAGAAGAAAATAAATGGTTATTTAAAAAATGTTGTACAATGATCGAGTGTGAATATCTTTTTCTTTTTAAATATTTGTCTTTACTTCTTATTATTGAAAAAAGGAGCTAGGTGACATTAAATGTGCAAATAATTCATTTAAATGTAGGCTACATTGTATGTATTTGTATGTTAAACACATGTGTATAATATCTGAACATATAAACCAACTTCAGTTTCAATAATTCATTTTCTATACATGTTTAATAGTGAAACAAATTTTACTTTCAGTCTCACATAGCTCATTCACATGTCAGGAGTAGTATTTATATTGACTCAACAAGAAGTATTAATTGTCATTTAATTGACACCCAAAATGATTTACCTATTCGTTTATATGCTATTCTAGTTTAACTTTAACTTAACCATGCCAATACTCCCAGAAGTGGCATAGCATTGTCTGACTAATTGGGGGAGGGGGAGGGGGGGGCGCACCGTATGTAGTTAACTTTGTTCTTGTAAGAAATGTCCCATTATGTTTTCTATTTTTTCCAGATTATTGGGGGGGGGGGGGGGGGGGGGAAGGAGGCACGTGCCCCCCTTCCCCGGTAGCCACTGACTCCCAGTAGCACAGACCCGATCAAAAGTCTGTGGAAGACCCAATGCGACTACTCTCCCTGTGAAGAAGGATAATTATTATAGATTATCATTTAATTTATTTCCAGACTACTAGTATCATTGACTACCTAATTTATTTTTTATCTGTCCTAGTTTCACATGGCTCTCATGCCCTCCTAGCAGCACGGAACTAATCAAATGGCCGTGGAAAACTTATGCAACCACTGTCATTGAGAAGAAGGATCATGATCAATTATCATTTAATTTAATATTTCCAGACTATTCATTACCTAATTTCCTTTTCTCTTCAAATTCCACATTTTTTAGTGACCCAGTAGAAGGATTAAATGTCTTAAAGGGATTTAGTAACTTTGTTGGCAAGTGCAAAAAGTGATGAGTGATTATTGGTGTATTATGGAGTGATTTGATATGTCCACAAAGTAATGTGCGAAAATTTTGTTAATATTGGATGTTTTTTGGCTGAGATATGAGCAAAATAAGCAAAGTGATATACACTAACTCATTATACTTACTATGTACATGTACACGGCATGAAATTATCCCGTAGACAATTTCATATCTGAGGATTAAATGTCATTAAATTTATTTCCAGACTATTTTTATGATTTAATTTCTAATTCTATAGTCAAGTTTCATGAGGTTCCCAACTTTCCGTGCTAAGACTCCCAGAAGTACATTGTCAATCAACTAGCAGTGGAGGACCAATGCCACTATACTCTTGCTGAGAAGAGGGATTATTAAAGATTTGTCATTTTATTTATTTCCAGACTACTAGTATTAGTGACCTAAATTTATTTTTCTATTCAAGCTTCATGTGGTTCTCCACTACTTCCCTGTACAGAAGGATTTGTATCTTCTAGTTTGTCATTTAATTTATTTCCAGACTATTGACTACCTAATTTCTTTCTCTCTTCAAATTCCACATTTATAGTGACCCAGTAGAAGGATTAAATGCCATTTCATTAATTTCTAGACTATTTTTATGCCTCCGCCAACGAAGTGGCCGGAGGCATTATGTTTTCGGGTTGTCCGTCCGTCCGTCCGTACGTACGTCCCTTTTTCGTTCTCGCGATAACTCAAGAACCGGTTGACGTATCAATTTCAAACTTGGTATGAGTGTACATATTGGGGTGACAATGATCTGATTAGATTTTAGTGGTCATGAGGTCAAAGGTCAAGGTCACAGGACTCAATATATATGCAAAAATGCCTCGTTCTCGCGATATCTCAAGAACCGGTAGACGGATCAATTTCAAACTTAGTATGAGTGTACATATTAGGGTTGCAATGATCTGAATAGATTTTGGGGTTCATGAGGTCAATGGTCAAGGTCACAGGACTCAATATATGTGCTAAAATGCTTTGTTCTCGCGATATCTTAAGAACTGATTGACGGATCAATTTCAAACGTGGTATGAGTGTACATATTGGGGCGGTTATGATTTGAATACATTTTAGGGTTCATGAGGTCAAAGGTCAAGGTCACAGGACTCAATATATGTGAAAAAATGCCTCTTTCTCGCTATATCTCAAGAACCGGTTGACGGATCAATTCCTAACTTTGTACGAGTGTACACATCTGGGTGGCAATGATCGGATTCGATTTAGGGGTCATGAGGTCAAAGGTCAAGGTCACAGGACACAATATATATATGCAAAAATGGCTTGTAATAGCAAAATTTCAAGAACTGAATATCAGATTTCAATCAAACTTGGTACCTGAATGTTTCGGGAGCCAATGTAGCCATCAAAGTTTGGGGTCATATGGTCAAGGTCACAGAACTTGAAATATATGAGAAAAAAAATTAATTCAGGATATTAAAATCGCGTGATAGCGGAGGCATAATTTTCGACTGCGCGCAGTCGAAGATCCATCTAGTTATGATTTAATTTCATTTTCTTGTCAAGTTTCATGTGGTTCCCAACTTCCCATGGTAAAACTCCTAGAAGTACCGAGTCAATCAAATGGCCGTGGAAGAACAATGCGACTACTCTCGCTGAGAGGAGGGATTATTATACTAGTTTGTCATTTTTTTAATTTCCAGATTGTAATTGACTACCTAATTTTGTTGTTCTATTCTAGTTTCACATGGCTCCCATGCTAAAGCTCCCAGCAGCACGGAGCTAATCGAATGGCCGTGGAAAACCAATGCGACCAGCGTCCCAGAGGTCGTGGAAGAAGTCTGGTCGGAGATCAACGCCCAGTGTGAGAAGCACCCACTGAAGAAAACCATTTCGACATCGCCGTCGGCAGGGTGGAAGGTGGTCCGTCTATTTGTGTCGTCAACGTTCCATGACTTTCAGAATGAGCGTGAAGTGTTGGTGAAAAAGGTAGTTTTATCCTGTAGTATTTCAATAATATATTTGATGCAAATTGTTTTAGAACACAGTAAAAAAAACACACACCCAATAATGACTAATTGAAAATTGACAGCTATGAGGAATAATTTATTTATTTCCTATTTTGAAGGAAGTAATACAACTGATGATAAAATCAAGAAATACATGAATACACATTTACTGCATCCAATCCCGGTGTAGTAAATGCATGTACTTGGCAGGAATTTATTACTTGTAATGCTCAGCAAAAATGCTCTGAGCACTTTGAGACTTAACTTTAATAAAACGCTATATAAAAACGGACAATTATTCTTATCATATTGTTAATGAATACATGTATGTGGAACTGACGTAGAGAAACTGACCAGAAATATGTAATATAAAATGAAAAAGAGCAAAGAAAAAAAAAAGAGCAAATTTCTGAGACATGGTCTGGGCTATAAAGCTGAATTACTTGGGATGGCAAATTATATAAGTATAATTTTTATTTTGTGATTTTTAAAGATTTCAGCTCTGTATGTTTATGACTACAGTGGCTTTTAGGCAGCAATCAATCCAGTTATATGCATCAACTGTAGCTTAAAGGCAATTCAGACTGGTATATCAGATGCGCGAATCCATATTGCGCACTTTTACGCACTGTACATAATCCCCCTTTACTCAGTTATAAGTTGCGATCGCAAACTGTCCCAGTTCACAAACGACCGAGTTGAAAATGCATCGCGTTTGGAATGTTTGTTTACCAAGGAGGTACACCTTGTCAGAGATTTTTACGAGTGAAATTATTACGTAACACGCTCAACCGGACTGTCATCAAAGTGCCGCTGTGATTTTATCAGCGCTGTATTGCCTCAGGGGACAGCTCGAGCAATGAACAGTTTATCGCTTGGTACATAAATGCTGAAAATACCGTCTGAACTAGCGACCACTGTGATGCATGTGAATAGCGCACCGCATGTAGCGCATTTGTCACAGATATACAGGCAAACAACATTCATGCACACATATATTACAGCCACTCTGCACTCTGCTGGTTCATTAACGCGACAAAGAAATAACAAAAATAAAAACAAAACGTAGTTTGAAAGAATCGATCATTGTGATTAGTCAAACCGAATTAGAGACTTTATTTTTTTATAACATCCAGATATTAACTTGACTTAGTTTCACTTCACTCTAATACGTCCCCTTTAATGTTCATAAAAATGTTTTTTATCAATACTGTTAAATAAAAAAAAACATTTTTAAGTGATTGCATGGTTAAATGCAAATTAGTATTGGAACTTTTAGATAATTAACTTGACTAGGGTTTCTCTCTTACGGCCTTCCCCTGTAACATAGAAACTCTAACACTCTAGATCAATATGGCACTGTTTACAAGGTATATGAAGCTTATATTAGCCCAGATTTTGAAAAACCTTTTTTTAGTGATTTGTCATGCGTTTTGGGCATCGTAACTGGAGATAACTAATTAACTTGACTAGGTTTTGCTCTAATATAGTCCCTTCTCTGTGACAATTGGTAATATAAGTTCAGACCCATTTTCCGAAACCATTTTCCAAGGGATTCGTCAACAACTTTTTGGTATTGTAAGTGGAGCAACATAACGAAGGTCAGACCAGTTGTGGAGAATGTTTTTCTTCCCTTTTTGTTTGTTTGTTTTTTATTGTTTATGTAAAATTCATTCCCACCATGTAGCAAAAAATTTGATTAGGACTTGATAATTCATAACAAATGTTATTCCTGCTTTATATTGTAGGTATTTCCAGAACTGCGGGAATGGTGCGAACGAAGCAGGATTCACTTCATCGAGTGCGATCTGAGGTGGGGCGTACCCCGGGACTCCACCACGAGAACGGTCCTGTGCACCTGCATGGAGGAGATTGACCGTTGCCACGACGACACGGAAGGAGAGCCCTTCTTCCTCAACATGCTGGGTGAAAGGTATGACAGTTCGCATTGTAAACCTACTGATAAGAGTTAGTCCATTGCCTACAGGAACCTTGTGGGCCCTGTATAAACTCAATGGGAACCGCAATTTGTTAATTAAACGTTTATTATTTTACTGTAATATAGTTATTCCTTTACTTTAAAGACCATTGATATGACGGGGTGCTTTTATAAAGCCCTCATCTTTTGTGTGGCTCGATCGGCATGATTTGATGAATTATTGATATGTGACCAGCTATAGCAAAACCCGGCACTTGTCGATACAAATCAAAATGTAGATTTTTATACCATTACAAAGGCCTCATCACAAGCTTTCATTTTATGCTTTGTTCTAACTTATTGGTCAATAATTGCCAAAGATATGATTGTTTCAAATTTACAATCATAAGTCTTTTACACAAATTGTGTGAACGTAAAATGCCCATTTCTTCAAAACATGAATTACCGACAAGTGCAGCAGTCTTGCAATTGTATTTTCAAATATAACTTTGGTTGAATTAAAACCAGTTTGGAATATGTCATGAAAATACAATATACTCTGACTATGGTCTATATGGAGAATATGTAGGAGCGTTAATGAATGGTCATAAACCTCATACACGTCATACAGTAATGCGTTGTAAAAGCTGACGCAAATTTTCGCTTTTTTAACCAGGAAAGCAGTGTTCTTTTTCAATGAAACTTTCACACATCATTCGGACATATCGTACAATGATTTTGGTATAGAATTAAAGTCTCAAGTGTCATTTTGGGAAATATTTGACACTTTACAGGTGCACCTTTAAAGGGATGTACGGAACCATTTTCAACATTAATAATAAAATTACTGTGAACTCTAGGGATTCTCACATACCTCGTTGTATTCATATTACCTATAGGAGCATGGAACAGGTTTTTGTTTGCTGAATTTCTCATTTGTAAAGAAGATATTGATGATTTAAGTGTGGGGATTTGAAAGTTTCCAACTTATTCAATGTTTGTGCACTGTTCCTCTACAGGTATGGATGGATGCCAACTATAGACGATGTCCCAAGAGACATTGCCGCAAAGTACAACTGGGTCGCCAATTGCTCGATCACCCATATGGAGATCCAACATGGGGCATACCGCTTCCACAATCCTAACTCATATTTCTTGCTCCGAGAGGTCGAGGGAATTCCCCCAGCGGTCAGGGTGAAGTTTGCTGACCCAACAGCATTAGGTCTTGCGCACATTGCGGTAAGAAAGACTTATTTAATATTTGAATGCATACATTTTATTATCTGGTGATCATTCTGGATACAAATAATACTCTATTTTTCAGACTTTGTGCAATACGCTGGATTCTTGTGATGCATCGTGGGAAAAAGTTTTGCAGAAAAAACATGCAACTTTTTTTTATTGCCCATTAAATATTGATTGCAATGATGTTAAAAATGTACAAATCATTATTTGAATAAAAGAAAACATGGGATGCTGTGAGTTAAATAGTTCCTTTAAATTATCCCAAGCAAATAGAATGTGTGCTATCTTAATAGTGAGAAATAATATTGGGTGTACCAGATAAATGTTGATATAAATTTATGCCTAAATTGATCGTGTATATTAGTATACTTTTGCTGTTTATTTGTT
Source organism: Echinarachnius parma (assembly GCA_037951105.1). NCBI lineage: Eukaryota > Metazoa > Echinodermata > Echinoidea > Clypeasteroida > Echinarachniidae > Echinarachnius > Echinarachnius parma. Next base: position 116,158 of record JBAMJV010004657.1, read on the forward strand.
ACTTTCTTTATGCTTGTGTACTATATATTCATATAGACTGAGCATGGTGGCTTAGCGATTAGAGTGTCCGCCTCATGCACAGGCGGTCCCGGGTTTGAACCCTGAATGGGTCATACTATCGACTTTAAAAATGGTACCTTCTGCCTTCTAGCGAGGCGCTCAGCATTTATAGAATGGAGAAGGGAAAGTTAAACACACAGATTTACCAGAGGACTAGCCCCCTTCTGTAACTTTCACTATGTATAGTAGATGTGTGGCCTAGGGCTAATGAATCGGAGATGGGCGCCGCCTTATGTGCCAAATTGGCACAGGAAAGACTTTAACTAACTAAAATATGGGATCACTCTTGGTTTAATAAATGTTTCTTCTTCTATTTCCCTAGAGGCTGAGGTCTGAGATACCCAGAAGGTTCCCAGAGCAGTCGAGTTCCTACACATGCCAGTATGATCCCTCAGACACGAGCACTGTGAGTATATAAATGTACAGTCTCAAGGGCCACCTCCAACCTGGCTATAGTGGCCACCAAAAGTGATCCCTGCAGAGAAAAACGATGTCTGTATGCCTGTCTGTATACCATTTCTCTGAAGGCACCTCAAATTTGGGCAAAACATATGTAATTTTCTGGCAAAACCATGCAATTGGAGATGATTCTAAATCATACTACGTGCTGTAAAAATTGAGTATATTATTATTATTTCTTTATGTATGGGTCAGGGCATCTAAGTTCGCGTGGCATTCAAGTTCGCGCAGTTAATTTCGCGCAGCTAACTTGCCAGCTAGTTATTATGCATACAGCTCCACAACATTACGTATGCATGCAATATGTTATAAATGCGCGAACTTCAATGCCTCTTTATTTTGTGCGTGCTTCAAAATGCCTCGAAAATGACAGTGAAGACAGCTACAATGGCCTTTTAAATGCGCATACAAATGAATGGGAAAACTAATGCGCGAACTTCGATGCCCTTTTTTTTTGTCAATAAAAATGGAAGGGTTTCACAAACAGGCCAAAATAAATAATTAAAATTGAATGATCTTAAAACCAAAACATGTTTATTATACTACAGAATATTCTGAATAAACTGGTATTAGAATCATTATACAAATCAGTATATTTCTTGTCAAAATGATGTATTGAAAGTTATGTGCGCGAGCTTTGATGCCCCCATCATACATCTTTTTCCCTTGTTCTCAGGTGAAACTTACTGGACTGGAAGAATTTGGCCAGAAAGTCCTGGACTTCTTTAAGCTTGCCATTGACAGGAAGTACCCGACCCGCAACAACGAGCTCACCCCCGAAGAGCAGGGTAAGCTCCGGCAACAAATTTCTTGATGGTTTATCGGTCCATTATTAGATATTAACCCCTTGACTACGTGCACCTGGTGGGTTATGTTCAAAGTCTATTGGGATTTCAGAAACTCGAAGGGAATGTGTTAATAATGATAGTCCATTTTATATCACCCTTTATCAGAGAAGAGTGGTCTGAGCATTATAAATGTTCCTTGGCTTTAGCTGAGCTGCCGTGATAGAACGCTGAAGCATTTCAAGGAATAAACAAGTCCCCATTTTCTACACCTGGATATCATTATTAATGGAAATAATCCATGTTTTGGAACCACTATAATCTGTTTAATAATAATAAGTTAAGTTTAATGGTTAAAGGTGGATGGTACAGTTTTTGTTTAGATGTTGCTTTAGATTATCCTTTCTATTGTTCAACTAGTGATATTGCCCACATTTGTAGTGATAGTTGTAAATCACATTCTGCTTCTATTGAAAATAACTGAATTCCAGGCTGGAATTCCACTTTTGTATTAAAAGCGTCTTCCTGTCTTTCCTCATTTCACATTTGACAGAGGACGAAACACAACTGTTGTACCTGGGAAACAAGGGCCAGCTGATCTTCGGCAGAGAGAGGGAGATCAGCATGCTCATGAACTATGTGTCTGGAAAACAAGACTACTCAAGCGGTGGTTTGAGGAAGACCTGGGACAGGAGATGTAGACTAGTTGAATGTGGAGATGATTCAGGTATTACACTTTCAAATGAATTTTTATTTAACCCGTTCGGGACTGGTTCGAAAAATATTCGGGCTTGGGTCTTTGGAGACTACATGTTATAGCAAAATCAATCCGTCCTGAACTGGTTAATACAGATTCAGACAAAATATTACATGTATCAGGTTTTCTATTTCATAGTATCCCTTGGTTGAAAAGTATATCAATTTTATCTGTAAAGTGTAAACAAACTAATTTGAAATATTTCATGAATTTCCAAACAAACATTAACAGCTGGACAGGCTATGAAACATGGATAAAAAGGTGGATTTTGCTGCCATGGGGGCAAGGACAATAATGTGACCGGCTATAGCGAAACTCGGCACTTGTCGGTAAAAATGAAAATGTAGATTTTCATACCATTACAAAGGCCTCATTACAAACTTTCATGTGATGCTTTGTTCTAACAAATTGGTCAATAATTGCCGAAGATATGATTGTTTCAATTTTACAATCATAGGTCTTTTACACACATTGTGTGAACTTAAAATGCCCATTTCTTCAAAACATGAATTACCGACAAGTGCCAGGTTTTACTATAGCCGGTCACATATGTGCATATGATTCACTTGCCTGCCAGGGTGCCCGGGGGTGTTTCACAAAGATTTTAGGTTGAACTTATTCCTATGTGGACTTAGAAGTTATGAAAAGCCCTTGGTTTCTTTGTGAAATTATTAAAACAGTTCTGTTTAAAAGGCATACAGTACATTTTGACAAAAATCAGGTAATATTTGTCATTATCAAGGAGCTATGACGTTATTGATATAAATTTGTGTTGCAAGTCTGAAATACTTGCATTTTGAATATGTTTTATTCCAAGGCTACAGATGGGTACCATGATTTTAAGTTCAACTTAGAATTTAAGTTCAATGTAGTATCTTTGCGGGCAGAGTTTATAGTGATGCATTAAATTCATCGGAATTGTCCTACATTGATTTTTTAGAATTCATTCATAATTATACCGATATCATTGTGAAATTCTTTTGAATGATGTGTGATATTTTCATAGAAAAAAAGAAAACTGTTTACCTTGTGAGAAAACGGTGAAAATTTATGTATTTCCCACATGGCTTAATTTTCAGTACAATCAAAAAGTTTTCCTGGAATTTGTACCTCCAGAATTAAGGAGACATTTGAAAAATCAAAATCCATTTCATTCAGACACCTTTCACCATAAACCGCAAGGTACGATTGAAATGTGAAAGCTCCATTGATGATTTTGGGTGAATTGGACGGCAAAGTTAATAGATTCTAGTGGTGTCGATTTCGGGAGTATTTCCATCCCGGGACTCGCAATAATTTTTCGAAATTTACCCATTTGTTGATTTCGCTATCGGCATGTCACCCCGCTCGGAAAACATGGTTTAATACATTGCATCTCATGAGTTTATAATGAACTGAATTATAACTAGCATATTATTACAGAGTGCATGAACACAAAAAGGAAAAAAAAGAAAATGAGAGTGGGCAGATAACTCCGGCATTCAAAAAGGGGACTTTTGCTTTTTTTTCGGGATATCGAGTATCGATTTTTGCGCCCGGGACTCGACATTTTTAGGTGGGACCCGGGTACCCATGACTCGTCAACAGCCTTAATAGATTCTAAATTAATACAATGCTTTTCACATTGCAGATGAAAAAGAGGTTAAGGAGGAGAAAGCTGATGATGGAGAACCAAAGGGGGATGCAGAATATATGGAAGATCTCGGAGGAGATGCAGAAAAGAAGAAGATGTCTCATGCTCCAGTTGCTGTGGTAGCCACTTCCGGGCAGGGCAAGTCATCCCTCATGGCAAAGTTCATAATGGAAGCAAAACAGGTAATTCTTAAAATTTTATTTTTTTTACTGTGAGCTGGCGGTTTGCTTCCTTGGTGTCAGGTGAAAGGCGGTTGCTGTTGTTTTTACGGCGCTCAGTTTGAGTCTCCAGGTCTTCAGGTATGTAACAATCAGGGCCATGTCCGTTGTTAGGGCATCTTCCACTTTAAGCCAGTTTTTGTCAGAGTAGAGGAGGGCAAGATCATCTGTGTTTACTCAATACTTCTACTTCTACTACTTCTACTTGGGTACTCGACAGGGTCCATCAGTCAGGACGTAGAGTCGAGGGGAACCGGTGAGGTGTCCCATTAATTGCCGATTGAGGCAACTGCTGCCGCAAAGGCTCCTATACTGATGTGAATATGAATATTAAATTCCTTTGTCATGGGATAAGCCTTTGTTAGGCTATTGGCCTTTATTTATCCTCTCATGTTTTCTGACTTTCTCTCTTTTACCTTTTGTATATATTTTGGTTGATTGTTGATGTATTTGTTATCATATATGTTCAATTGATACAATATTGATTTAATGGTGCTTACAAATGAAGTGAGTGTGTTTAAAAACTGGTGTTCATTGCATTTTGTAATGAATCATTTCATATAAACTTGTGTTTTATGTCCCTTCGTAGGCGGGGCTTAATGTGTTCTTCCAACTGATTGGCTGCAGCGGGGACAGTCTTAGCTTGACCAAACTACTCGGCAGATTGTGTCGCCATCTTGTGTCGTCCGATGGTAAGATGATGATAATAGTGATAATGATAATGATAATGAAAATATTGTTTGTATTAATATTTGTATGATAATAATAATGGTAATAATTCTAATTATAAAGACACTAATTATATAAACAGTAACAACAAAATGATGATAATATAAATGATGATGATTGTAGGTATAATAGTTATATAGTAATTGTAATAACAATGTCCCATATTCCTATTCTTCATTTTTGATAAAACCAATATACATGAACAAATAGAATAACCTATTAATTTAGAGAATAACTTTTATATTGAGTATTAAAAAGTCTGTTGACTCACGATGTTATTATGATGCTGGAGAGCTACGTTTCGGCCACTGCTGCTGGCCTTTGTCAAGCTGACTGATAATGTGGATGAAAGTTATACCGTTGTGAATATGTTGTACTGTTGTATTTAATATACTGTTGTAATATTTATCTTAGATGAGAGAATATCCAACCTGAACGAGATGGCCACAGAGGATGTAGTGAAGCTGGCCAGATCTCTCCTCAAGGAATACATGGCAAAAGGCAAACAGCTTCTCATCGTCATTGATGACCTTACACAGGTAATTACCTCGTGCACGATGAAGATGATGACAATGATGATGATGATTTCAATTCATTCAAATTTTATTTAACAATTTAAAAAGCAAACATGATGATGATGATGATGGTGAAGATGATGATGATAGTGGTAAAGATGAAGATAATGATGAGGATGGTGGTGGTGGTGGCGGTGGTGAGAGTGATGATGATGATGACGATGATGGTGATGGTGATGATGATGATGATGCTAATGGTGATGATGATGATGATCATGATCATGGTGATGGTGGTGAAGAAGATGATGATGATGGTGGTGAAGATGAAGATGATGGTGAATGTGAGGATGATGATAAGCAGGATGTTGGTGGTGGTGGTGGTTGTGGTAGTGGTGGTGATGATGGTGATGGTGGGATGGCGGTAGTGGTGGTGGCGGTGGTGGTTGTGAACAAGATGGCCACAGAGGATATATCAAAGCTGGCTATATATCTCTTCAAGGAATACATGACAGAAGGGAAAGAACTTCTTATTGTCATTGATGATCTCACCCAGATAAATGCATTGAGCACAATGATGAGGATGATGATGATGATGATGACGATGATTATGAGATCATGATAATTGATGATGATGGTGATTTTTTGGTGGTACTGGTGATGATGACGATGATGATAGTGATAATGGTGAAGATGATGATGGAAGTGGTAGTGACTGATAATGGTAAAGATGATGATGATGATAGTGTTAGTTGTGTATGATTATTATGATGATGGTGACAGCGGTAATTATGGTCATGGTGGTAGTGGTGGTAGTAGGGGTGATGTTGATGTTCATGATGGTGATGATAATTATGATGATGATGGTAGTGGTGGTGATGGTGGTGGTGATGCTGATAATGATGATGCTGTTGATGACGGTGATAATGATTATTGTGAAGATGGGGATGGTGAAGATGTAGGAGGAAATGAGAAATAAAACAAGGAGATCAGATGGTCGTTTCACATTTTTAAAATGTCACTCTTTTTAGCAGCATGAATCAACATTGCTTTTGTCATTCATTTTGAAGCTTCAACAGGAGGAGACGGTATGGTCCGACTGGATACCGTCAACTCTAGAGGGCAGCGTTCACATGGTGTTCAGTCTCGTCAAAACAGAACGCATGATGGAGGCGATTCAGGCGAAAGTGAACGCCATCCAATACTTGGAGCTGGGCCAACTCGATGAGCATGCACGCGTCGATATTGTGCAGAACTACTTCGCCCAGTACAACAAGGTTGGTTGAGTGTAAAGTCCCGGTCACATATTGCGGGATAGCGCAGACGGATGCACGACAGAGAGTACAATTTTGCAATCCGTTAGTATGAAGACGACTTCTGCCATTCGATAATTTAATTTCACATCAGGTAATATGTGACTTATGTGCCTTAGTCTGCATTGAAACCTCTCAGTAAGAAATCATCGAAAAAGGCCCGAGGCTTGAATTCTCATTAATTAGTGTTATAAACTTTATTAGCCCTTGAAGAGCCATGCACGTTTATTTCTTAATGTGGCTCATCATAATACAAAACCTACGTTGCTAGAAGTAATATCGAGGTTTTAATTATTATTAAGAAATTTAGAATTAGGGAGCCTGCCAAAGAAGTGCAGCTGGAGCTCATTTACAGTACGGTTACAGTAATTCTGAGGACACTTATTGCTTTAGGAACTTTTTCTTTGGCTTTGCTTCTTATAAATAATAGAATACCTGTGACATGTTTGAATTTGTTCATTGTCCGCAGAAACTTGACACGCTTCAAATGAATGAACTGACCCGGTCTAAGGGTGCTGAGAATGCATTGTGGCTGGCCCTGGCCTGTGAGGAGCTCAGGGTCTTTGGGTCATTCGATGCTCTGACCAAGCTGATCTGCAGCCTTCCCGATAGCTTGGAAGGACTGGTTTCGGACATTCTACAGAGGTTGACCGCCGAAGACGAAACAGGACTTGTGGAAAAGGTAATAGTAAACCTGTTGTATATTTGATGATACATGTTGAAGTTGAAGCTGAAGAGTGAACTTTAGATATAGTATATAAATTAGTAGGTTGCATCAAACTGACTGAGCTCATCTGCAGCCTTCCTGATAACCTGGAAGGTCTGGTTTCAGGCATCCTACAGAGGTTATTTTTAGTAGTAGTTGTGCTGTTTAGTAGATTTAGGAGCATCCTTTGCCTGAGCCATGTTCACCACTACTTCTCTGGTTCCTCGCCAATCACATTCACCTCCCACATTCTTTTTCCTTCTTCCTCAACATTACCGTCTAATGTCTTTCACCTCCTTCATACCTTGTTACTTCATTTTATTTTGTGTCTCCTTAATTCATGTCTAACATTGCTCAGCAATAATATCAGTAAATTGATATTCCCGTGGCTCAACAAATGCAGGTTTACCTGCGGATCCCCGAGAAGAACAGAGGAAGGATACAGAAGAAGACGATGGTGCACTGGTAGTGGCAACGGCAAAAGCAGCATGAATGTCAAACTACTACATTAAATAGTAGAATCAAGATTCTTTCTGTCCCTTCCCTGCAGTGCCTATGCTTCTTGGAGTGCTCGATGAAGGGATTGACCGAGCACGAGCTGCAGTGCATGCTGGGAGAGTATGAGACGCGTACGCCGATCCCCAAGCTGCACTGGGCCATGGTGCGACGGACCCTCAAGCCGTTCCTGCGGAAGATCAGTGGATCATGCAAGATGGAGTCGCTCACTTTCTTTCATCACGCTATCGGAATGGTAAGGACACAGTGTAGAATGATTGAATGGTAATAAGGATCATGTATTACAAATAACAGAACTTAAAACTTTAACAAAGAGAAGGAAACTACATTGCAAACAAGTATAGGTTACATTTTTGTCCCATTAAAATATTATTCATAACATATTTTTATTGTATTTGTTTAAAATGCACATATGACACACGCAGTACCCCGGGGTACCGTTGTACCCTGGTATCCCGCGTTGTGTAGCGCCATCTTGTGTCCAAACCGTACCGCAGCTATTGCATTGTGCATGCAGTGCAGCGCGCACTTGCATGCACGCTATTACCCGGTAAAACCTACAGCCCTATAAAAAAATAAATAAATAATTAAACAAAATGGCGGATTTTCGTTTGGTTCCCCAGGGTACCATTTATGTCATCATATATGGCAGAAGACAATTGTGGATATCCGTGTTAGGCAAGTAAAATCAGTATTGGTAGACCAAAACAAAGAATAGCAGTACAATTATGATGTTGTATTAGCTTGCCATGTACGACTTGGCATGAATTAAACTTTGGTGTATCATGTATGGAAGCTCATTTCAAGCCCTATAATGGCTATAAGTATTATCAAACTCAAATTCATGTTCACATTTCAAAGAACTAGAAAGGGGTTTTGGATCCCTTTGAAATATAAAGTTTTGTTGAATTTTGTTGCAGGTGGTGAAGGATAAATGGGTATCAGACTTTAATCAAATGAATCAAAGAATCTCAAAGAAACATAAGATTTCTTGACTTTTGTTCCAGGTGGTGAAGGAAAAATGGCTATCGGACATGAATCAAATAATCAAAGAATTTCAAAGAAACATTACGTCCAAACCACGTTAGCCAAAAACCTCAGCTAAAGGGCTGAAGTGAGGTGCTTATATAGATTTGACCACTCGAGCCTGCATCCAGTAGATTTTTTATCAGGGATAGCACTTTCTTATCGCTAGCCCCTCGGTGCTGATGTAAACACAGCGTGAGTTTGTTGACAGTAGTGATAAAACTGTCAGAAACTGATAAGAATGTGGTCGATCGAGGTAGGAAAATGATAGAATTGATTTCCACGATGGTGGTCATCACGGCTAACGTGATAATCACGTCATGCATAAGATTTGTTGAATTTTGTTCCAAGTGGTGAATGATCAATAGCTATCAGACATGAAACAAGGAAACATAAGTTTTGTGGATTTTTATTCCAGGTGGTGAAGGATAAATGGCTGTCGGACATGACGGAATACGAGAAGTACCACCTGGCCATGGCGGACTACTACCAGCACTGGTTTGATAAAAGCGAGTCCTATGCAGCCAAGCACGCCGCCTTCCACCTCAGCAAGTCGCAGGACCGCAATCGGCTCATCAACTTCATCAGGAAGGACAAGCGCAGCCGACTTCTGGGTCCCGTTATGAAGTCAAGCTTCCTCAAGGTAGGCCCTTGTATATTTGTCAGACCCTTTATAGCTAGGCCTTTGTAAACTGATTTGGAGCATTTCATTTTGTATTATTACTAAAGAAAGGCAGCGCGTTACCCGACTAAGTACAGCTAGCCTATGCTGGACCAAGCACTTATGATCTTGGATGTTATAACTTCCTATTTGTATGGACATGCAGGAGCTTCATTCACTCTGCAGTGCAGATTTGGAACAGTTTTCCTGACCCATTTGTTAGGAATACGTATCTTTATTACTGGTCTCCAAGCCTTCAAAGGCTGTACATTTTTACTTTTTATTTGTCAAAGAGTACATTTTGGTCGATTACTCAAGTCTGTTATACAGGTGTACAGTATGATTTTCAGTCTACCCGGGTCCCACCTTTCGCTTCCAGGTATATGATTAACCACTGAGGCCCTCTTCATACCAAGCTTTGTAATTTGCAATTAATTGCTGTTTATGACACTAACATAATTTCTCGTGAATACAGTTGGTGTTCAATTACAAACAAACAAATCCCTTCCCATAAAATTTCCTCTGGTTCTGGCCTGGCCAAATGATGATCACCACCGGTGGCCCATTTCACTCCTAGTTGTTCATGCAGCAATTTTTGCACCCCTGAGTTTCTATTGAATGCTTCATTGTTTTGTTCAATATACATTCATTAATATTTAAGTTTCTTAAATTCCCTTCAATTGTATGTGGTTCAGGCCTGTCGCTGCCGAATTATGATCACCACAGGAGGCCCATTTCACACCTGACTGTTCATCTGCGATTCCCGCACCCTGAAGTCTCATTGAAAACTTCATACTTTTAGCTTTGTTTATTAAATATCCTGTAGGATTACGTGTGTGCGGATGTAGATTGTGAATAAAGTCAAAGATGGTAAATGCGTGTAACCTATTTTTATTTAGCTACGAGGAAGCAAGGTTGCAGACAATAAAACAAGAGAGAAAGTAAATTCCCTTTTTGTAAGTTTAATGAGGTATAAATAATTACAACATGTGTGGTTGCATCAGAATAATAATATGAATGAATAAGGTATTGCACGGAGTAACATTGGCCAATATAATGAAAAGATATGACATGAATAATAATGCATGACTATAAATAACTGCTTACGATAAATGGTGTCGAAAGTCCAAAAGGAAAGTGTGAGTTCGTGGAACGAAGAAAGGGGCTCACGCGAAGATGATGCGGCGGAGGCTTGAAAGCGGAAACGCAACTTCGATGACGTGGCTGAAGAGCTGCGAAGTACGCGATGTCGACGCGAATATGACGCTCGTGAAGATGTTGATCTCGATGATGCTCGCGGACGAGAAGAGAAGTGAAGAGAAGCGGCGTACGACGAGGAGACGGTGAGTCGCTCGATCAGGACGATGGCCAAGGCGAGAAGAAATACTGGAGTCGGTGCTGAAGGAACAGTGAATCGTTCGATGTTGTAGGCCGTCTATGATGAATGTGCAGACAAGTCAGGTGGGTCGAGCTGTGTGAGTGAAGAACGCCGCCCGGTGCGTACTGACATGAAGGCTCCCAGTGATGAATCAGGGGCCATGTCGGCCGTGATTATAACGTACCACTGGCAGACCTCCAGTCCGCTGGAGATGGCGTGAAAGATGACGTAACATGATGGAGGTTCATGCTACGGAAGATTCTCGAACGCGGAGAGAGAAAGTGAGAGCGTGCTGACTCAACGGAAAATGTAGACCGGAGTGAAGATAACTGGAAAACGCACGTGGAAGATGAATCGCGCGGGGTGGAATCACGATGCGCGATTGAATAGATGAGCACACGTGGCAATGAATATATGAATATAAATAAGCGAGTGATGGAAAACTACTGGAAAAGTACAGAATTGAAAAACTAGACATAACCGGTTCGGAAAATGTAGGTCGGGGTCAAGACAAATGAAAGTGCGAATGTATGAGTCACTACAATCCTTTCAGTTTTATTGAAGTCCATATTGTTTGCATTGAATCTTCTTCAGTTCAGGCCTGTCGCTGCTAAACAATGATCAACACAGGAGGCCCATTTTACACCTGACTGTTCATCTGCAATTCCTGCACCCCAGAGTCTCATTTTTATTGAATACTTCATAGTACATGTATATATACTTTATACTTCAATATACTTTAATTCCTATTCAATTCCCTTTCAATCTACCATGGATCAGGCCTGTCGTTGCCAAACGATGATCATCTGCGATTCCTGCACCCCCGAGTTTCATTTCTATTGAATACTTCATATTTCTGTTCAACATAATTTGATTTATATATTTAAGTTTCTTAAATTCCCTTTCAAATTTCCATGGTTCAGGCCTGTTGCTGTCAAACAATGATCAACACCTGAGGCCGGTTTTACACCCAACTGTTCATCTGTAAATCTTGCATCCCTGAGTCTCATTTTTATTGAATACTTTATAGTATACTTCAATATACTTTAATTCCTATTCAATTCCCTTTCAATCTTCCATGGTTCAGGCCTGTCGTTGCCAAATGATGATCAACACAGGAGGCCCATTTCACACCCGGCTGTTCATCCGTGATTCCTGTATCCCTGAGTCTCATTTCTATTGCATGCTTCATAGTTTTGTTCAATATCCTTTCAGTTTTATTGATCTCCATATTATTTCCATTCAATCTTCTTTGGTTCAGGCCTGTCGCTGCCAAACGATGATCAACACTGGAGGCCCGTTTCACACCCAACTGTTCATCTGCAATTTCTGTGCCCCTCAACGACATGCTTTCGGGAATGACGCCTGGCCAAATGGGGAGTGCTGTGTACTCTGTGGCCAGTATGTGTCACCTATTTTCAGGAAAGGAGGGAATATAGGTGAGACATGGTTTTATTTAGATATTTAAATGTACAGAACATACAGTATATATGATTTATTTGAATGCATTATGATAGTTAATGATTTTATGTATGCCATAACATAGACATGGAATAATTTATTTGTGGGTACACAATTAACAAACAAAAAATCTACTTTGAAGTTTTACATATGTTGTGCGTTGTGAATGCTTTTAGAAGATGTCAAAGTTATCATATTGCAGTATTTGTCCTCCACAAAGTATTAGGCAATATTATAGTCATTATGTTAATCAATAATCATAAATCGAATTTACAATGCATGTTCCTTTTACCTCTTCATCTGACAGCATATCGGTGCCAGCGCCACCCCCCGACTGGGCCACGGATGCCCAACGCCAAGACCTGCATGCTGTGCAACAGAGTCGTGATGAAGGGACAGGAGAAGCCGGCACATCTCTGCCAGTTCTGTCAGATGGGCGGATTCCCCACCTGTTGCAATCTGAACGCAGGAAAAAAGTAGTGCTGCAATCAGAATACAGTCTGAATGCAAGCTATACAAATGTAATGATTCATTGTGAATGTAATCTGAATGCAATATGAATGCAAGCAAAAAGTGAGTCTGCAATCAGAATGCAAACTGAATGCAAGCAAGAAGTAGTGCTGCAATCAGAATACAGTCTGAATGCAAGCTATACAAATGGAATGGTTCATTGTGAATGTAATCTGAATGCAATATGAATGCAAACAAAAAGTAGTGCTGCAATTAGAATGCAATTAATGCAAACAAGAAGTAGTGCTGCAATTAGAATGCAATCTGAATGCAAGGAATGCAAAACCTGCATGCTGTGCAACAGAGTCATGATGAAGGGACAGGATAAGCCGGCACATCTCTGCCAGTTCTGTCAGATGGGCGGATTCCCCACCTGCTGCAATCTGAACGCAGGACAAAAGTAGTGCTGCAATAAAAAATACAGTCTGAATGCAAGCTATACAAATGTGATGATTCATTGCTAAATGCAATCTTAATGCAAGCAAAAAGTAAGTCTGCAATCAGAATGCAAACTGAATGCAAGCAAGAAGTAGTGCTGCAATTAGAATGCAATATTAATGCAACCAAGAAGTAGAATGCTGGTATCTGTATGCAATCAAAACAGAGTGGTTCAATAAGAATCGTTATCATTTGATTTTAACAAGAATGAGATGGTTAATGTTAATGCAATAATGTAATTGTGCATTCTTAATGTAATCTAAATACATGTATTTTTTATACTCCAAACAATGAAGATGTGTAATAAGCATTCTGAATTATTCTGAATGCCTAGACCTGTAAGAGAAGTAATTTGGAAACAGTAAAAAAAAAAGTAGTGCTTCAACTGGAATGCAAACTGAATGCAAAAAATAAAATACACACATCAGTGAATAATGCAAAACCATGCATAATTTACAACCATGTAATCATAATTGAAGGTCTGCAATTTGAATGCAAACAATGAAAGTACGTAGAAAAAGCAAACATTCAATAAATGTACTTCAAACCATAGATTACACGCATAGTAAATATGGCTTGTCAGCATCATGGCTAGAATTCATTTTTTTATTGTAAATATAAATGTTTGAAAACGTTTAAAACGTTTAGTGAAATAAACTGAATAACTCGGCACTAGTACCAACCAAATATAAACACTGGCTTTATAATGCCTTGATATAATCATAAAGTAATATAGCCTTTATAATGCTGGTATACATATTTAGTAATTAACTGAACGCGAAGACTTCCAACACTGCCTAAACAACATGTATCTACGTTGTTTGCACATATTAAAGTGACAATATGATTTTGTCATTTGTAGTAGTGCGAATAGTGGAATAGAATAGTGTTATTATTAGTGATTTGTTCTTTATAGTGGTTGGTATGCCGCATATACACAGCACATGTATTCAATACAAGAAACTTATTGTTTTACTGTTTTGTTTTGTTTTGTAAATGAAAGTAGTTGGGAATGTATGCTCAATCCTCTTGCAGCTACATTGTATGTAACATTATGTGTGCTAGTCCAGTTAGTAATATTTCTATTTATAGATTATAAATGTAACTATATATATTTTGTGTACATGATTATGATTTTTAATTGCTACATATATTATTCCTAGTACTGAATAGCATTAGATGTGTATTGCTATACAAATAGTATGTGTAAATAGAGATGGAGAAATTATTTAACTTTGTAAACTGTAAATAGTGTACTATGATAGAGATCTATATAAATTTTGTATAATCATTTCGCACTTTGTGTTTTGATTTGTGTGTTAAAGTTCTTTTTAAACACGTCTATTAAATGTATACAAAATGGTTAGTAATGAAATATTTATAGTAATTTATATGCAGGCATTATACATTGTATTCAATATAATTGTTCTTCATTATTCATCAGATATTCTTTTTGAAAATGTGTACTATCATGATAATACTAATCCGCATTTTTGCTTTACTACTTTTTTAAAGCCTTTATTAAATGCTTGCCTCCTAATACTATGTCTTACACATCTTATACCAAACCCTCTGAGTGCCATGGTTGACTCAGGTCAAAATACATATAGGATCAGATCTATTAACATTCCAAAATGATGATTACCTAAGTTTTTCATTAATTTTATAGACATTCAGGCTGGAATACACAAAGGAGGTTTGTGTTTAAACCATATAGTCTCTATATCTATGGAGTGCCATTTGTAAGCCGATGGTGAAAAAATGTACATGCACTCCTTACTTGTTGATGCTGCAAATTTGATAAAGGCACCAAAATTAATGTCCGTCTTCTCAGATGGTGGAATTCGCTGGTTAGCAAGCACTAACGGTCATATTATTAGAAATTAGAATTTTTTTAATTTGTCTACAAGCAGCACTTCATAAATGTACAACCATAGTTGTACCCAGGATTTTTTCAAGGGGGGTGTTCTAGCTTCATTCAGTGGCATAGTTGGGGTGTGTTTGAATACCTAAAACAGTCATTTTTCCCCTAAATGGGGGTGTTTTTTCGGGTGCGCTTCGTTAATCCGAAGGTTCGTTATTCCGAAGGTTCTTTATTCCGAGGGTTCGTTATTCCGAACACGCAAATTTCGTATACCTGAGGGTTCGTTAATCCGAAAACGAAATAGGGTTCGTTAATCCAAACATTTGTTGCATTATTCTGAAGGTTCGTTATTCCGAAGGTTCGTTATTCCAAGGGTTCGTTATTCCGAAGGTTCGCTATTCCTAAAATGAAATCATGTTCGTTATTCCGAAGGTTCGTTAGTCCGAACATAAAATCGGGTTCGCTATTCCGAAGGTTCGTTATTCCGAAGGTCCATTATTCCGAGGGTTCGTTATTCCGAAGGTTTGCTATTCCTAAAATGAAATCTGGTTCGTTAATCCGAAAATGAATTCGGGTTTGTTATAATGCTATAATTTCAAATAAAGAGATAAAACAAACTTAAATGTTTGATTGGTCTGGCCAAGGGAGGGAAAGGGGGAGGTGTATGCTTAATGCAGGCTGTAAATTAAATAAACAAAACACAAATTCTAGTATTATAACAAACCCAATTTCATGTTCGGATTAACAAACCCTATTTTATTTTCGGACTAATGAACCTTCAGAATAACGAACCTTCGGAATAATGTACCTTCGGAATAACGAACCCGACTTTATTTTCGGATAAACGAACCTTCAGAATAATGAACCCAATTTCGTTTTAGGAATAGCGAACCTTCGGAATAACGAACCCTCGGAATAACGAACCTTCGGAATAACGAACCTTCGGAATAACGAACCTTCGGAATAACTGAACCTTCGGAATAACGAACCTTCGGAATAACGAGGTGTAACCGTTTGAACACCCCAAACACCCTCCTTGGTACGCCTATATACACCATGGTTTATGTAACCTCCTATATGAATTCCAGCCTCAGAGTTGTTACCAACTTATTTAAATGTGTCTTAGAAATATGAGCTACATAAAATCAAGATAATAGAGATTCAGTGACTATTTTTAAATGTATATATATATATATATATAGTCAGGGTTAGTATGGATTGAAGGTACTTGGTGAAATTACAAAACTGTTCATTTCAGAAATGAAATGCCAGTATAGCTATATGTGCTTGTAATTACAAAAATCATCAAAATATGGAAATACATGTATCTATGCTAATTATTGTATGAAAGGATTATGTAACACTTTTCTGATTCATCATTTTATTAATGATGTTCTTTTTAAAATTTGTTACTTCTATCTTAGCCAAAACTAATTTATTTGTCATTCAAGTTTGATGGTCTTATGTGTACATTTATAGACAGTGAATCTGTTATATGATTCATCTAGCCTACTGTTGTTTTTGCACATGACAGTAATGTTAAAGGTACTGTATTTATAGTAACATTGTCAAAATCCTCAAAACTTACTTGGAACTGTATAGCGGTTCTCACATACCTCATTGTATTTGTATTACAAATAGAAGCATGGAACAGCTTTTGGTTTTCCAAATTTCTCTTCTGTTATAAAGATATTTAGGTTTTGATTTTTCATTATCCACTGGATAATGTCAACTGTGTACAAAGTTAGTGCAATGAGTTTATTAGCAAATATCACTTTGCATTTTGTTCATTACTCAGTCATATAGAGTATTATAGAGTCATGCACATGGAGTAGGTCATATATGACATTCATTTACTATGGAATTTTCAAACAGCACACAGTAGACATATCAGGTAACAGAAATACATATTTTATCAGGACGATGGCCCACATATTTGTGGTTTGGTAGTTCTACATTTGAGCAAGAAGACGACAATTAAGTTATATGAAGTATACATGGAGAAAGAGCATACATTTCTCTATTTATGCTTTAATTTATTATTTTTGTGATGATTTTTATTATTGTGTAGATCACTAAAATTAAGAAAAAATCTGTAAATTGGCAACACATATTTTCAAAACAGATTTTGGCATTCAAATTGGCAACTTATTTCGGCTAAATTACTTCATATTTGTCTTAAAAGTTAATAACTAAATACTTTCCACTTACCTTTACGTCATTAAAAGGTTGCCAATTTGTTGAGGGAAATAATGATCAATTTTGCCTTGAAATAGCTCTCGTCCTTTATAAATAAAGGAAAGCTAAATGCTGGTTATTGATGTTTTGAGATAACTCTTCTCTGTTTTTAACTGCCCACTGGAGGCTGCCATGTTTGGAAACCATCCATGTTCAAATTACCGGCATCACAAAATGGATTATGTAACCCATGTTGTTGCCTCTGCTGCTATATGTCAGTGATTATGCAACCTGCCTTTGAATCCGTATGCAATGTCGCAACATGGCAGCCATGGCAGTGCAGTGGGTAGAGAACAGTTGTTACCCAAAAATGATCTTTTTATTATCTGGGATAAACAATAGTAATAATAATAATAACAGGTTTTTATATAGCGCTATATATTCACCTGAGTATCATATCACTTTAATTCAACTATCAATATTACCCCGGTCAACGGATGCACTGCAATCATTCCTGCACACAATTAGTGC
Source organism: Echinarachnius parma (assembly GCA_037951105.1). Classification (NCBI taxonomy): domain Eukaryota; kingdom Metazoa; phylum Echinodermata; class Echinoidea; order Clypeasteroida; family Echinarachniidae; genus Echinarachnius; species Echinarachnius parma. The sequence goes on from JBAMJV010004657.1 coordinate 133,893, forward strand.
ACATTTTCCACTCCTTCGGGATACACAAGAAGAAATATATACTGTATATGCACCAAAAGTGACAGGATATAATGCTCTTATTAGTGACAATATAAGCAACAATGCCAACAGGTAGCTTTCCTTATATATATATAAGGTAAGGACATTTTGATATGAATTGCTTAATTGTATTAAAGTCTTATTGTTACCATGTCTTTCACTTCACCAACATACATGGAAGGAACTCAATCTTGAATGATAACTACAATGTATATTTAAGCGCTTTTGAACATTTGTAGATGGAGAATGCGCTATATAAATGCATTATTATTATTATTATATACATGTACAATTATGCAACTCTAAAACATTCTGTGTGTGTTTTCTATCCACAACTACATGTATAGTCAACGTGTATATCTTTTTTCTTCTTCTTTCCTTTGTTAATGGCCTCGGAATAGGCTACCTAGGTAGATGGCGCTTTATAAATGCTTGATATTATTATTATTATTATCGTGTCGTAGTGTTTATTCTTGTAATATGATGTGTGTGCTTAAAACTGATCCATTAACTTCATAAGATTTTTCCAAAAGTGATAATTGTGACTTCAATCATTTACAAATATCATTGTAAGATTCTTCTGAATGATGTTGGATAATTTCATAAAAAAAGAACACTGTTTACTTAGTGAAAAGTGATGTAAGTTTTTATCATCTTTGCCCATTGACTGTGACCAAACTAGAAGAATAAATAATATAAAAAAAATTTCCTGGAAAACTTTTCATTTAGTCATAAATATCTCCATAATAAGGGAGGCATTTGACAAATCAAAACTCATTTCATACTTTGGTTAAGATCAAATAAGTAATTTTGGTTAAATTTGACAAAAGTTAATGGATCACTTTCAAGTAAAATCAAAATGCTCACTACCAAATAAACCCTATTTTTATACTGTATAATTATTCTATTTATACTGTATAATTATTCTATTTTTATACTGTATAATATTCTACTTTTAGCCAAAGCTGTAATATATGTTATTTATTTATGCTTGTAACTTAGTTTGTGGCATTTGGGGGGGGGGGGGGGGGGGGGTGGTATTTAAGTTCATATTTGATTACCTCATTGGTAAGAAGATTGTAGTAATAGTAATTCCAGTTGGTATTTAAAACATTCCACACTTTAATATACATCATACACAATGTGTTTTTGTTTGACATTAAATTGGTGTTCATCTTTTTTATCTACTGAAAGTTTGATTAATTAATTAGTGAATCCTGTCGCTATAATTTATGTACTGAAATAAGTTTTAACTCTATCACCATGTCTATTTGGTTGTGTAATGACACAACTCACAGCTAGTTTACAGAGTACCTTGTATAGCAATGTAGATCTCATAAAATTGTATCATCAATACATTTATGATCTTCACATATTTAAAAAGGAAAATAAAAGTATATTTAGACAACAATTCTGTATATAAATGTGTCACATTTTTTTCTTGGAGTATGTGCATATATTATACAACTTTGTTGATATTTAATGCTGTTAATAACTACTGAACATGTTTCTGGTGTTTGTTGATGAAGGCAAAATAATTGTACCTAATGTCAGAGCCCCGTCAGAGCCTGACAAGAAGCATTCATATTTATCTTTCTATCTAAACTGGGTTCCAAAAGAAACTTATCACTTCTTAAGAGCGACACACATTAAAATCCAAAACATAAAAATGAATCATAATTGGGCATAGATTAGCTATAATACCCCTTAGCAAGGTCATCTAAAAAAAATTATGTTTGCTTTAGTCAACAAAGAATAAAATAAGGTGAAATCGCAAGAGGTAATTTTTCAAAAATCACAGAAACTGCTCACCTTCCGAGCACAGAGCTCGGCACGGACAATAGCCAGTCTAGTGGTTACATAACCCGCTTTGAAGTTGAATGAATAGCTATTGAAAGTTCTGAATAGACCGCCTTTCGTGGAGGTTCGCAGCGAGCAGTTTCTGTGATTTTTGAAAAGTGACCTGTAGTGATTCTATCGCATTTTTCTCATTTTTAGTAAAAGCAAACTTTTGATTTTTAGGATATGCTTCATAAAGAGAATGATAGCTTATCTGTGTCTAAATATGGTTCAATTTGATGCTATGGATTTTAGTGAGCGTCGCTCTGAAAAAGTGATAGTTTCTTTTGGAGCCCAGTTTAGTATGAAAAGTGAAAAACAATGTGTAAAAACATAGTTATAGTTATCTATCTATCTATCTATCTATCTATCTATCTATCTATCTAATATGTATGTCTGTCTATGAATGTATATCAATGTAAAGAGGAGGATTCACGCTTTACAATGATACCAAATGTATGAATGGTAATAACGTAATAGGCATTCAAGCCACATTTTAATCTTCAAACAAAAGGAAGGCCCTGTGTTGACAGAATCAGTGCATTTTGCAACATTTCACTTTTGACTTTGCCCTACATTTGGATGCAATGCACATTCCATGATGAAATACTCATAGCAAATGTTATATCAATGTAAAGGGGAGAATTCACGCTTTCCAAAGATACCAAATTTATCAATGGTAATAACCTAATAGAAAGGTTATTAATGCGCAAACCTCGATTGCGGAACTTTTTGTGCGAAGTATATAATTCTGATCTATCTTTCTTTATATCTATCGTTCTGATCCATCTAAATAATCTGTCTATGATCTATCTATATCTATTTATCTATCTATCTATCTATCTATCTATCTATCTATCTATCTATCTATCTATTTATCTATTTATCTATCTATCTATCTATCTATCTATCTATCTATCTATCTATCTATCTATCTATCTATCTATCTATCTATCTGTCTGTCTGTCTGTCTGTCTGTCTGTCTGTCTGTCTGTCTGTCTGTCAGGCTGTCTGTCTGTCTGTCTGTCTGTCTGTCTGTCTGTCTGTCTGTCTGTCTGTCTGTCAGGCTGTCTGTCTGTCTGTCTGTGTGTCTGTATGTCTGTCAGGCTGTCTGTCTGTCTGTCTGTCTGTCTGTCTATCTATCTATATATCTCTATATATCTCTATATATCTATCTATCTATATATCTCTATATATCTCTATATATCTATCTATCTATCTATCTATCTATATGAAAACATTTCTTAAAATGTTTTGTAGGCCAAGACACTATTATAAAAGCTTGCTCAGTTAACTTTTTCATTTCCCCTTTGCCTTTGGCAATCATGAGTTCATTGCAGGTTTGTATTTAATATCCCTTTTTTCCGGAGCAAAATTTAGGAATTCCTTTTTGGTGACGAATAGGGAATGTCTGTATAAAAGATGAGTGCACTTCTTCCGTTTTCCGAAGCCAAAGGAGCTACCAGCGTGAATTACCATAACAATAAGAAGAATGGGCGTGGGCGCTCCTCCGTGGGAAAATGAATGGGATTCGGTTTTGACGTCATCACAAGTGCAGTGCTCTAAATATTTTGGGGTTATCGCAACCAGAAAAAACGTTGCTGGACACTATATTTTGCTGTGTTTTCTCAAAATAAAACGTTTTTGTGTCACCTATATGCAGTTCTCATCGTTGTGAGTATGAAATAATCAAACTGTCGACCAGTTATTAGTTGGTTTAGATGTTGTTTGTTTGTGTTCCTAAGTAATAAGACCGCAAAATCAACCTGTTACTCTTTAAAACGGTATGTAAGCCTGTAAGGTGTTCGCCGCGCGCTTGCCCAGCCCGAGAGTTCCCCATTGATTTGCCCGTAATTACCGTGTGGTTGTTTTCTCGGCTATAAATAATACGTGGGCGAGATCGATTGTAATTTGTAGTATGATAGAGAGATCGACCCCCACATCGGCACCCGAAAACATTTCCGACAGTTTTAGACTTTAAAATGGTACAAATTTCTTGAAATTGTACTTACACATTGAGAAAATAGGGCATAAAACATAATCGACTTAATCGTGTATTAGGCCCCACCACTGCTATACTGTATACATATTATAACCTAACCCAGGCTATAACCCTTTAAACCCTAACCCTAACCCTAACCCTAACCCTAACCCTAACCCTAATTTGGTGGCTATAGGTCAGATTAATGGCTATAGGTCAGATTAATGGCTATAGGTCAGATTTAGTGGCTATAGGTCAGATTTAGTGGCTATAAGTTGGCTACATAAGTGGGCGCTAATTAGATCGACAAATCTATCGCTTTCATGGCCTTTTTGACATTATTATTGTTATTTTCACTGTCGGCATTCTAGCGATAGACGCGACCGATACACGGTGCCTTAAGAGGCAAGAACACCGTAGCTCTACAGTAAAAGTTACTTACGGAAAATCATTTTTTTTTGCACATAAAACACAACATATTTAGTATTTTGAGCGACATTTGTAGCCAAACTGTTACCGCTACCGAATAATTATTGGAATCACTGGCCCACAATTATTTGCTAAAAATGTAGCGGTAACAGTTTGTCAAGTCAAATAACTCATTTTAATTTCGCGTCGTTTTTTTTTTTTTTTTTTTGTGTGCACGCTAGCGATACCGTAATTATTGCATCTGTGTACGATAACGGCAGTTTGAACGGCGAAAGACCGACGAAGAGTGATGGAAAATTGTGGAAAATCTCACAATTTGCCGTAATTATAGAATAACATGTATAGTGACACACGAGATCGGTGAGTTAAAGTATTATAGCAGCCCTAAATGTATTGATAGGGCTACAAATGTCGCTCAAAATACTAAATATGTTGTGTTTTATGTGCAAAAAAAAATGATTTTCCGTAAGTAACTTTTACTGTAGAGCTACGGTGTTCTTGCCTCTTAAGGCACCGTGTATCGGTCGCGTCTATCGCTAGAATGCCGACAGTGAAAATAACAATAATAATGTCAAAAAGGCCATGAAAGCGATAGATTTGTCGATCTAGGCGCTAATGTGCTTTCGTACTCCTTTTCCTAACCCTAACCCTAACCCTAACCCTAACCCTATTCCCTAACACGTAGCCGTTAGGGTTAGGGTTAGGGTTAGGGTTAGGGTTAGGGAAAGGAGTACGAAAGCACATTAGCGCCCATAAGTGTATACAGTATAGCAGTGGTGGGGCCTAATACACGATATTGCCGAAAATAGTTCAGATTCCGATGCGATGATCAGATCCGAACGCGTGCGTTGTTTTTTGGCTTCACGAGTTCGAAGTGTTTTTTATACCGGCACCCGGCCCCTCAACTCTCATTGACAATGCATGCAACTCAAAATTTCTTGTGCGATGTTAATTTTGTTGGCATCATTTCACAAATTTACTTGCAGCGGACGATCTACGCATTATTTCTCCTTGAAATTTCGACCAGTTCAGTTTCTAAGGGTAGCGCGCATCATCACATGCGCAATTTTTCACAACACGCGCAAAAACAAATATTACGCGGTGTGCCGATATTAAAAACAGTGCCGATGTGTAGTACACCTACCATACTGAACTGTTTGTTATAGTCGGGCACAGATCAGAAGAGAGTCGCTGAAAAGTTAAGTAATTTGATAAGTAGTAATTTGTGAAACTGATAATTGAAAGAAGATAGCAAATATGGAGAGCTATTTAAAGCTAAAGATGGAAAGGCGTACAGTTTTGACGAACAGTACGTCAGTATAGACTATAGTCATCATGGTCGTTTTAACAACTAGATCGACAAATTTAGCATTTACATGGCCTCTTTACATACATTAAATTGCAATATTTGACTTTCAAATAAATGTAAAGAGGCCATGAAAAAGCTAGATTTGTTGATCTAATAAACCAGAACATCAGCGTTTATTCACCCCGGCAACTCTTGCAATTAGTCAAGGGGCTAATTACTGCGGGGCGCCATTGTGGTGTCCTGCCCCAGCACTGATGATGATGATGATGATGGCATTCTCTATAGATACTAAGACGTGCCAACGACTTGGCATGCATGATGACTAAAAGAACTGATGCGTAATACAAATTGCATGGAGCATCAGTTCTTTTAGTCATACATGCCAAGCCGTGCATGGGCACGTCTTATGAAACAATTGTTAAAAGTTTTTTCCTATTTAAGTGATACAAATTTGAGACCAGATCATTGTATAGATATCTGAATTGATATACTCTCAATATAGAAAAGACACGCTGTTTACCTATAGTGAAAAGGGTGAAAGTTGATGTCGTATCCCTGATCGTTGAAAAATCAAAAACAGCTAGGTAATTTTTAACACTTCTGGTACCTGTTACAATATAAGCCAAACAGAACTATAGTTAGTAGATACAAGATAAACTGAAAGCTCCAAGAGATTTTGGTTGAAATTGCAAAGTTAATTCAATGATAAGATTTTTCCATCGATATCGTAAAATATATCAATGTCATTGTAAAATTCTTCTGAATGATATTTTCATAGAAAAAGAACAATTTTAATTAGTGGAAAACATGAAATTAGAAAATAGAAAGTTTCAGATTTTATCCCTGATCGTTAGCAAGCGCGAAGATCCTAATTGGATACTTATGAACGATTAAAGCATGCAAATTTTGATGATTATTTGTTTTTACTACAATTGAAAAGCATTCCTGAACACTATAAAGGGCAATTCCAAGCAAACATTGACATAACCACTGATTTTTCAAATTCGTTGTACCATAACAAATTTGGTATCAAATGAAAGCTAAAAGATTGAACTTTCCAAAAATATATTTTGTTTTTGAAAAAAAAAATTGTAAACTATTATTTTATTGTTAATATACCGTAGAACACCATCGTCAAGCACCCCCAAGCACCTATACGCATCTTGCTTTTAAAGACGTTTCCATGAGATTCACCTCCATTATTATCCTCATGAATATTCCTCACCATTATTTGCATTCTTGATTAAAGTTTCCCGTTTGGTCAGAGAGCGGGCGCTCTTTAAAAGCAAGATGCATATTGGTGCTTGGGGGTGCTTGACGATGGTGTTCTACGGTATAGCATAAATTAATTTTCAGTTATTTTCACAAAACATTCAATTAAATATTAAGCATAAATTAACTGCGAAAAGGAGTTTTCATAAAATTTTATTTCAGTGTTGATAGGATCATTGCTTCAATTTTTCAGATAAATATCAATTTCGTCATTCTCGCTCTTCGTTCCGCTTCAGTGACTGTCTCATTTACAATCATTAATATGTCCCGGCGTTACACTAAAAACATATATTTTTAATATTTCTGGAAAAATATGAATGGGAATGAAATAATTTTTTGTTTTCTCTGTATTAGCCCATAGGGCTATAATATGCATGCTGAATACCAGCATTATCTTTTACCACTTATTAATATAATCAATATCAACTTGGTCACGGCGTTACGTTTTGTGTAACGCCGTGACGCTACCTACTGGATTCCCATTGACATAACACAGTAGACATAATCAAATAGTGTAAGATATTTTTTTTAGGTATGCTTCGAAAGGCATTGCTCATGCTATAATTATATGAATAGGGTCAGTTGATAATGTTTCCATCTCAAAGTTACCTGAGTCATGTATGTGTATGGGTTGTATGTCCGTTTGTCTGTATGTGCATCTGTACATCAGTGTTCTTTTTTTTGCAATATCTCAAGAATCGTTGGATGGATTTCGTTCAAACTTTGTACAATCCATGTATTTAGAGGTACGGATTATTGGATATGATTTTGGTCCATGAGGTCAAAGGTCAAAGGTCACATAGCTAACAAATATGCACAAATTATATTATTATCAAGATAGTTTGAGAATCCTTGAAGGATAACATGATAATAATACTGGTATGCGTCCAGTGAAGTATATGACCTGATTAGGGAATGGGGTCATGGGAGGTCATAGGTCAACAGGTCAAAATATTGTTGTTGTTTTTTGTTCTCACAATGAAGTTCCAGAATCAATGTTAGAAAGAGTACTGTAGGTAAAAGACAATTTTCTGAAACTGTTTGGGGCCCAGGTCAAAGGTCACTCGGATAATTACCAATTCAAAAACAAACATTTACTAACTCTGAAATCATGTTACATGAAACAAATCACTTGCAAATATGCACTGTGCAGACCAAAAATTAAACATTTGTATGTTATTTTGAGAAACTAGGTCAAAGGTCAGATGTCAAAGGTCTCATATTTCATTGTTACATTTAAAGGAGGGGTGCAATCCCGGCTTTGATTCAGGTTTATAGCTTTAAATATGTGCCTTTATTGATATACCACACTCTTTTTTTCAAAGAAATCCTTAAGTTGGGGAAAAAAAGGTAAATTTCATGCAACTTTTTTGCTTTATTACGCATCGGCGTTCCATGCTCCTAAAAAAAGTCATTTATAGCAGAGCGGAAATGTGCGCACGTGTCACCCGATTCATGACATCACTTGCAGACCGCAACGCGGAGGAATGTGCATTGTTTACATGCAGAGCCTATGACTTGCTTGTAAAACAAACTCGTTTTTGCTTGTAAATTGAGGTTTTACTGAAAATGCTTAAGAATTGCTAAGAAATGAATTGTAGCAGGATGCAGCTACACATCTGAGTGTATATCGTCCCATGATATAAACCTGAACAAATGTTTGCAAATATTGAAACAAATGGAAATAATATCTCTGTGTCAACGTGAGTATTGTACTCAGCGTGTACGTCTATGACCGAGCTAAACTGCGATTGCCTGCCGGTGACGTCACAAAGATGACGTCATTTTTTGTTCGCCCGGGACTCAGTTTTTTTACGGGGGTTCCGAAAGAGAATTTACAAGTTGATTTTTTTATTTTACCGGGTTTTCCCACGAGGAAAATATGTTTGTATTAGTAATCTTCATGAAAATCTACCTTAGATACAGTAAAACCCAATTTTGAGGCAGTTTTCTTGTCACCATACCTTTAAGTATGTAGTTCTATGGTAATACTCATCAACGCCTGTTCAGCATCTAGATGAGGGAAAAGCATAGAGTTGTTATTATACAGCTCTATGCGGTACAGTTCCTGTAAAGGGAACTAAATTGTTTCAAGAGCCACCTTGAACTGCTCCAAAGAAGGCAGTTCGACGATGTTCTGAGGTAGCTCGTCCCAGTCCTTTAGTGTCCTGGGGAAATAACTAAATTTGTAAGTGTCCATTGAAGAGCCTAGTCTCATATATCGTTGTTGTTGACTCCTCCTTGTAGTTCGCTCCCTCGGTTTGATGTAATCTGGTATTGGAATCGCAATGTTGTTATTTGCTATCTTGTAGAACATTGACAATCGTGCCCGTTTTCTTCTTTCTTCAAGAGTTTGGAGATTAAGTTGTTCTCGCATGGATGTTACACTGGCATCACGCTGGTAGTTTCCACAAATGAAACAAAGTGCACGTCTTTGGATCTTCTCTAGTTGGTCTATCTGGTTCTGCTTGTTGGGGTCCCATACTACCGAAGCATACTCTAGCTGGGACCGTACGAGAGAGATGTATGCCAGTTTTTTCACTTCTGTTGGACATTGTCTTCCAAGATTTCTCCGAATGAATCCAAGGGTCCTCGAGGCCTTGTTTGTGACCGCATCTACATGAGATTTCCAGCTTAGACGCTCATGTAGCTCGATACCAAGATATGCTTTGCTGGCCACACCTAGAAGTATTTTGGTTTTAATATTTGATGGTTCCATTAACTAACTTCTGAAATAGATACGAATTTCAATTATGTCCTAAAAGATTTTTTGATCAATAGAGGGCGCTGTGCTGCAAATTTGTGTCATGCGGATGATCATTTAATAGCATCTTGGTTATATCACCCATTCATCTAGTTCTTTTTTTAAATTCTGGATCACTACATTAAAATTATATCATATTATTCATCTCTTTAATATCTCCCATATATATAACATGTACAATTCAGAGGTCACGGCGTTACAGTCACGGCGTTACAGTGCATAGATACATTTATGATATCATATTTACTATGAGCATTGGATTTTTTCTACATTTTTATTTGGATGTTCTAGCTTGATGTCTAGTACAAAGAATCAATGTGACAAAAGTGCAAAATGTTCCTGTAGTTCACAGAGTTTACTTAGTTTCTTAGCATGTAAGAAACCCATGTCTTTTTGCCGTCACGGCGTTACGGCAGATATTGATATTCATAATTAATAATTTATTGGGAATTTTGTTTTTCTTGCCTATTGTAAATTATTGGTAGGATAGTGGTTACAGATGCATATCAAAAGTAGGTTCTAGATATTTAGATTTTATGAGTTATTTGGGCTTTCATTGTGAGAAACACCCTCTGACCGTCACGGCGTTTGCTTGGAATTGCCCTTAAACAAAATTAAAACCCATGCATTCTTCTGTTACCACAAGCCAAACAACAAGTGTGAAAGTTCCAAGTGTTTTGACTTGAATTTGACAAAGTTAATGGATCATTTAAAGTGATCCATTAACGTTTGACTAATATTCAAGATTTAGCATTAGAACTGTAAAACTTTTCAATTCAATCTAAAATCTAAATTATATCTCCATAACTAGGGTAGGGGGACATTTGACAAATCAAAACCCATTTCATTCTTTTGTTACTACATGTGCAAGCCAAACAACAAGGTTATTAAATTTTCCTACTTGAATATGAAATATATATATGTTATTATACAAACCTGTTTATTAATTTATTCCCATTTTACATTGATGCCCAATTTGTAAGGGAATGTGCAGTACTTAGACCTGAATTTGGTAGACCTGAAAAGTCAAAATCAAAATGTTGCAAAACGTAACAGCCAACATTATTGTCAATGTGAATTCTCCACAAATTTGTTTGGAGGACGAGTTCTGTTTGATTGGTGTTGAGGCAGCCATATAAAGCGTTTTGCAACATTGCAATTCTTGACTTGGTCCCATATTCAGGTGTGATACAATTGTATATTCCATGATTACATAATCATTCCAAATGGGGCATCAGTGTAAAGGGGAACAGGCTTTTCAATGATACGGTATTAACAAATTCTTGTACAAGATGATAATACACTTGAGAGAGATATAAATGCGAAAACTATTTGCATTTTGCATTTTTACATTTTTTTAGGGATTTATAAAGCCATGCATGACCTAACTAATCCTTAAAGGGACTTAGTAACATTGTCCAAATCCTCAAAATAAATTTTTCATTCTAGCGGTTCCCTCATACCTTGTTGTATTCGTATTAACAATAAAATCATGGGACAGGTTTCGGTTTTTCAAATTTCCCTTTCGTTACAAAGATATGTACGATCAAAGTATTCAGATAAGAAAAACTCCGGGCGAGTTTTTCTTCTGAGTACAAAGTGAGTGCAGTGAGTTATTGAATATCACTTTGCATTTTCGTTCATTACTTGGCCATGCAATGTCCATTTGAATTGAAATTTTCACACAATACCCTGTGGACATATGAGATAACAATAATATACATTGCATCAACCATTCATCACTTTTTGCACATGTCAACAAAGTTACTAGATCCCTTTAATTACCATATTTCTCCCGTACTGTTATACAAATGTGTTATTATGGCATGGGATGGTATGCTTTGAACAGTTTACGAGGTACATTATGCAGGGACAATAGTCAAATTGTTGACAATAACTCTACAGATAATGTGTGGAAGATAGTCAAACATTCAATTGACACAAACTTGAATTGAGGAACTTATAAATTAGCCACTATATAAAAACTATCTACCATATTTACTGTTAGAATATTGTTTTGAATGCTCTCCTGGCAAGCGTATTATGTTATGCTTTGAACAGTGTACAAATTTACTTTATGCTGGAAAAAAATTGAAATTGTAAACAATAACAGAAAATGTCATTCATGAGAACTATATGGCAAAGGATATTTGGGTGGGTAACAGATTCATATGTTTACTTTCATTGGTTTGACTATACTTTGTAGTCTAGCTGCTTTCGTAGTGATCAGGGGTGTTACATTTTTCACCTACTATGGTATTAGAAAGGTGCGAAGCTGATAGCTCTCCGAAGTTCTTGTGTAAACTATACAATTTCATTTACATACATGTGTAAATATACTTCCATGCAATGTACACATTTAACTGCAATATTGAACAATTTTATGTGGAAGCAAAATCCTCCATTATTGCATTGTTTTTCTTTGTGTAATTATACCATTTAATATAATTGTTTAATTTCTAAATCTAGGCTTGTTTAGTGATTATATTAATTTTTAATCGACTTTAAACAGAAATATACAGTAGGCAATGGGCTAATTCACTCGCTATACATGTAGTACTGATTTTGTTAGTAATACAGTTGTGTTGATGTATCTGAATTGTATAAGACGTCAGATCAGACTTGTCAAAATATTGAATTTTTAAAGAGTTAATTGTTAAGCATGTGACAAGGAACACATGTTGTGTCTCTGCATGCAATTTGACATTCTTCTTTGTTCATCACAATTGCTGTCTTTTATATTCCACCTTTCATGAACTATGTATACAAATCTGCTAATAAGTTGGTTCTTTTAAATCTTGCTTAACATTTGATGGAACATTGTTCTCATATGCTGGGTCAGGTATCAGTCAAATCATCTTTGCAAATTTCTTTGACTAAAAAAATTAAGAAATTTAAAAGATGGCATTCAGAGGAAGGTTTCTTCTATTATTAAACACCTTCACACAAACTTTTGTGAGGATAATATTATTTGAAACACGTCCGCCTATTTATTTCACCACTGAAATGACAAGTTTTGCAAATTTGTCCTCGGACAATATATGTTACCAAGTTTCTTTAATTGACGTGCTTGATGGATTCTTGCACAAAAGGTTTGATTCGCAGTGTTTGGTATCAAGCATTGGTATGTTTGCAAAGAACCCACGGCCATTCTTTTGTGATGTGCCGGTTTAGCATAATTTATCCCAAGGTTGCATGGTTTCCACCTCTTAAATTCAGACTATTTGCGTTGGACATACAATGAAAGGGCCATGGATCGTGATGGATTGGATGGAGAATACATTTTGTGTAAATTTTAGTTTTTACACAGTGACCTTTCAAACAATCTTGTTGACCACTGAAGTTGTGTACAACTTACTGCGCAAATTGGCAAAATTTCAGTTTTACTCGGGCTTCTCTATAACTTTCCATGCTGGCATTAATCAGGTATATATAGTGAACCCGCTCTGGTGATTTTCATGGGACTTTTTTCATGATTTTGAGGGACTAGCTATTTTTAGGTTATTAGAGGGCTTTGTACTTTCAACTGTTAAAGCCTGAAACAACAGTAATTCACTGTTCTTTTAAAGCTCTTTTGTGAGTTTGGGGAACTCTTTTGAACACTTTTAGGGCTTTACTTTCATTTTTAAGCCTGTCTGCATTAAGCGGGCAATGAACGTATCTCCTCTAATTCGCAAGGATTCACAATATTACTTGTTTTATTTGGGCTATTTAGGAGTGAAATTTCCCAGCAGGAATGTAGTGTATGTTTTCTTTCATTGTGAACAATTTATGAAACGCCTCATGTATGTAATTGTTATTTAAATTTGTGTACAAGATAATTGTACGGGTCTGAACTGTACCATATGACCAGGGGATAAGCGCTTAGAGGCTGTTCTGCATTAGACGCTATATATTATATGCGCACTGAGACTTAATTGTAAGATTGCGCTTTATAAGAACGGATTATTATTATTATTATTTATTAAATATCATCCTCATATTTGATGTATCTCCTTTTCTTTATAGATGATTCTGAGCAAGGCAATGGGTCAGGGCTAGAACAAAGAATGGAATGACTTCAGATCTCAGCACTACATTTTAAAATTTTAACACAAGGTAAGAACAAATATTTTAAAATCCTGGATATATCTTCCAAGTCCATTATTTGTTTACTTTGTTATTTACTTTATCTTTGTTATTTTCAGCCCAATTCAAGGTCATTATGATTAGACCTGTTAGAATATATTACGAGTTTTGTCCTTAGATTTGATACGTATGGCAGTCAGCTCACAAGAAAATTGTTACACAGACTATAAAATGTATTCCATTACTGTCAGTGCATTAATGATGGCTTAATCAGGGCTCGACACTAGCACTTGCCCGCTTGCCCGGGGCAAGTACAAATTGGTGTCGGGCAAGTCAAATTTAATAAATTGTCTAGTTTGCTTGCCCGATCGGGCAACTGAATAATTGTTCAGCTAGGAGAGAACAATCTAATTTCATACGTGTACTGTAAATCTCATCTAGTAGTAAGAGGGCAAGTTAATTTTATATTAGGGCAAGTAAAATGTCAAATTTTATGATTTCACTTGCCCGAACAGGCCAGTGCAGAGAAAAGTAAGTGTGGAGGCTTGGCTTAATTGTTGGAGAGTTTCACATTTTGATATTTGTTGTTGTATGTATGTGCTAGAGTCATAATTACAATTGATCATTCACAAGTCGATCATCTTTTTTTTCTTTTCCCCACTTGATGCTTAATAGGCTCTGTGATAATTAGAATCCGAGTTCCAAGTTCGTGACCAGGGCACCTTGCATCTCGCAACATGGGTGGGGGGAACACCAAGCAAAACCCCGCGGGATCGACGGGTCTCAAACTAGGAGTTGACGAGAGACGGATGTTGGGGCGATGCCTCTACAGTCTCCCGTTCCCGCCAGGTACAGTCAACGCCGAGATCATCGCGGGAGCAGCGGCGAGTGCAGAACGACTGGAGTACAGTGAGCCTGTCAATGTCATTACAAAAGGTGAGGGCGTTAAATAGAGGTGTATCAAAGGAGCAGGGATGGGGGGGGGGTGATAATCACACCAACTTGTGGTAAATCCTGACGTCTCATCACTGATCCCCTTGTAGCTTTCAAAATTCAGGGAATTAGGGTTATTCTATTTTTGTCACTGGCTGGCCCAATGGGGTTCCGTGCTTAATGCCTTTCCCCACTTTCTTTCTTTTTTTCTTCTTTTTTTTTTTTTTTTTTTTTTTTTTTGGGGGGGGGGGGGGGGAAGATGAAGGGCTAATTAACAAAATGCATACAGTTTGTTGAAAATAATGCAATCTCTTATGTCATGGATACCCATATATACAGGCTGATAGACCATCTATTAACTTTAACATTTATATTTCCTGAATTATTTTGGGGGGAGTGATGGGGGCGGGGGGTGTGGGTGGATGATGCTTTTTCCTTAAATTCTTTAAGAGCAGAACTTTGCAGGGTCTACTGAATGAAAGCAATCTGTGATTTAGAGGGATTAATAGTGAATGGAAGAAGACTGAAGTAAGAGGATTAAATGTGAGCTGCCTGTCTTCTTTCCTTGATTGCAGGGGAGAGAGCAAAGGGTATCTTTATCCTGGTCAAAGGTCAAGCTCAGGTGATGTTGACGTCCGACGATGTGGTGGCCGATCTCTCTCCTGGATCGTACTTTGGAGAAATCTCATCCCTCTTCTATGTACCCGTCACTGCTACGGTGAAATCGACAACTCCGTAAGTCTACATTATAAGAGTAATTTGTTTTATAAATTGGATGTTGCATGTAATCTGCTATGGTTGAATCAACCACTCTGTATGATCTTGTTCAAGACGTTTTTATTTTCTATAGCATCCATTCTTTGTAGACCCCTAGAGCGAGGCGTTTTGGGGATTTGTCATAAACAGGTTAAGTTTCTGTACTGTACACAAAAGCGGAGCAATTAAACTTCAGTGTATTTTGTGTAATTGTGTAATTTGTGACTCCCACAACTTTGCTGATCATTGTTATTAATTATTTATTTGTAAACCATGTAATGATTGCACAAATCATATATTTTTATCATAAATATTATTCTGTCAAAACCCCCAGAGCCCAGTTCTTGCTGTTGAAGGCAGAGAATCTCCAAAAGGCCGTAGGCCAGGTCGTGTCCTCTGACCTCATGGAGTATCACATCAAGAAGCGCTACTTCGACACCAGCGGCAAACTCGACCAGTCAGTTCTCCTTCACAAGATTGCTGTTTCAACTCTCAACTCAGTAAGTTCAAAATTGATACTGAGTACCTCTTTCTGGTACACAGTTGGCTTTCATTGTCCTGTTTTCTTCGATCTCATTGAGTTAGTTAGAACTTTTAAGCGGTACTTTGACACCAGGGGCAAACTGGATCGGTCGGTTCTCCTTCACAAGATTGCTGTTTCTACTCTCAACTTGGTAAGTTCAAAGTGTGTAATTGAATCTTCATGCATCTATCATCTAACATCATTCATTGGGGTAAGATTTTCATTAATTGATTTGTTTATTTGGGTCTCATGGTGTATTGCCTCAATTAAGAAGTGCTACTTCGACACCAGCGGCAAACTCGACCAGTCAGTTCTCCTTCACAAGAATGCTGTTTCAACTCTCAACTCAGTAAGTTAATAAAGTTGTTAAATGACTCTTAATATTTCAACATCTTTTTGTAATGAGATAATTATGCAAATGATAAATAACTCAGTTTAGCATTCATTCGACACCAGCAGCAAACTTCGGTCTCCTCTCTTTCATAACATTGCTCTTTCTTCTGTTAAGGCCCAGTCCCATACTGACGATTTTCACGGCGAATCGCAACGATTTGACGTTCGTCGAGAAAATCGCTTAGGTTGTGTTGCATCGTATTACAACGTATCGGTTCTTCCCCAAAACCATGGGCGTAGATCTGTCATTGATACCCATTCAACTGGGGGGATGATCTATTCATTCATCCCCCCTGATGAATAGGTATTACGTAAGTTGCTACGCCCAAAACCGTGGCTAAATCGAGTCGCTTCGTTCTAGTAAATCGTTGCGAGTCGCCATGAAAATCGTCAGTATGGGACTGGGCCTTTACCTCTATATCCTGAAAAATCAACATTGCTCATAGAAGAAGATACATTTGTCAAATGTTGCAAAATTGTTTGAACTGATAGTTGTTTGTTTTTACTTTTTGTTGTTAACTCTTCTGTTTTGTTGCAATTTCATCAGATACCATTGTTCAGCCAGTGGAGCAGTGAATCCATCAACTCGCTTGTGAAGCAAAGCAGGGAAGATTTGGGGATACCCTACGTGGTCATGGTCGTTCCAGACAAGTCCATGCTGGTCATGGAAGAAGATAAGGCAGAGGAGGTGGTTGTTATAACCAGGGGAAAGTGAGTTTAATGTTTTCATTATTGTCAATGTGAATTCTTTATTTGTTTGGAGATTTACGTGTGATTTGAATGGTCACACAATAACAATGCACTAATTTGCAGCATTTCAATCTTGACTTGGGACAATATTTAGATGTAATGCACATTCCATAATTACATTACCAATTACAAATGTGGTATCAATGTAAAGAGGAATAAACAGGCTTTGCAATGATACCAAATTCATGTAAGATAATATATAGGGACAAGTGAGTTATTAACGCTCAAACTTGAATCACAAACTTTTTGTGAGGGGTTTATATTATTATTACTATATTTGCTATAACAGGGGCATTGTATCCTATCCTCATATCTATCTTGATTATTTTTATTTGTTGTTCTTTTAGAGTTGAGATTACGAGGGAAAAGGAGTGGGTTGCCACCATAGACTCGGAGAGATGGCCTGTTTGGATAGGAGAAGAAGGTACGCAATATACCAACTAAAGTAATCCATTATCTTTAGAAGATTTGTCCAAAAGTGATATTGGAGACTTCAATCATTTACCAATAAAATCTATTGTTGCCAAACGTATGCCGGTATAGAATTGGCCCACTCGCAAACGTTTGGCCCTTACGGAACCATCGGCCATGTTGGTTCCGCGAGTTTCAATGATAAGTTGCTTTGTTTATGAATAGCATAACCCTTTGCAAAGTGTTATACATCTATTTAATATCAAACATCGGTACCAAAACATATAAACCTGTGCTGTTCTTTGCGTGGTGGTCCCCTTTAAGAAAGAAAACACTGTTTTCCTAGTAAAAAAGGAAATATTAATGTCAGATCATACACTGCCCATTGATTTTGACGTCAATCTGCTTAGTCGTCATATTCAGGACCACATTTGTGGAACCAACTACCGATTAATTTAAGAGAAAATAATAGACGGAAAAGCTTTTGCCAAGCACTAAAACAGTATATTTGTAGCGAGTATAATTAAATAAATATACATTTATTTATTCATCTGCCTATCTATTATTATTATAAATATTGTATATATATATATTATATAAGTTCGACCTGTTTTGGAGTACGCGTGCCCTGTGTGGCACAGTTCTCTCACCCAATCACAAAACAATAGCATCGAAAACATACAAAAGAGAGCTTTGAGGATTATTCTGTCTAGCCGGTATTGTTCATACGAGAACGCTCTCTCAACCACCAACTTGCAAACTCTCTCTAGCCGCCGGGAACAGCTGTGTCTGTCCTTTGCCCGCAAAACTTTCAAGACGGACACGGGAGAATGGTTCACACCCGTAGTACAAACTAGAAACTTAAGAAACCACCGAGTGTGTGTCGAACCTAAATCCAAAACGAACAGATACAAAAACAGTCCCATCCCATTCTTTGCTAGTCTGTTAAACAAGAATGGATGTTAAACGTGACACGGTGTTTTTTACTTAGTAGTATTTATGATCATACATGGAATGTGCTTTAATTATTAATTATTTATTATTCATAATAACATTATTTTGTATTACTTTCCTTTGCGTAATTCTAATCATGTTATTTTCCGCAATATACTTTATTTAATGTATGTGTAACCTTTTCTCTCTGTAATACTTATTTAAAATAATTGGATGCGGCTTTCTAAAAATAAATGTAATATAGTTGCAATACCGCCACTTGATTTTGTACTTGCCATTAGGCATATTGTTTATAATATACATATATAATTGCGCAACATTTTCTCTCTGCAATAACCCTTGAATGATTTTAAAATCTGACACTTTTATAAATAATTAAAATAATTGGATGCGGCTTTCTAGAAATAAATGTAATATAGTTGCAATACCGCCTTTTGGAATTTTTATTTGCACATTAGGCATATAGCTTATAATATGTATATATATTTGTTTAAAACTTAATTGTATACCTAGTCTATAGTTGTTCTACTCAGACACCCTTTGATACAAGTAAATGCACTTATTTATTTGAGATATACATGTATTATTGCATGACTGTATATAAATATATTATAGTTGTAATACTGGATGCATCATGAATACATGTTTGTTATAAAGCGGTCTGTAAGATTACTTTCTCTAAATTTATGATTACAACCCATTAATTTGATAAGACCAAATGTGCTATATAGTTATTCAATATTTATATACTTGCACTCTTTTATATTCCTTTTTTTTTGCGTAATTTGAATTATGTTACTTTCCACGATATACTTTATTTAATGTTTGTGCAACCCTTTCTCTCTGTAATTATCCCTGAATTATTTTAAAATTGGCTACTTTTTATAAACAACTAAATGTGGCTTTCAAAAACAAAAAATGTACTGTAATAATATAGTTGTAATACCGCCATTTGAACTTTTATTTGTACATTAGGCATACTGCTTATAATATGTTAATATAATTGATTTAAACTTAATTGGATACATAGTTTATAGTTGTACTACTCACACACTCTTTGATAAAACTAAATGCATTTATTTATTTGAGATATATTACTGTATGACTGTATATAGATATATTTTAGTTGTAATAATGGATGCATCATAAATACATGTTTATTATAAAGAGGTCAATATGATTACTTGCTCTTAATTTATGATTAATTTGATAATACATAACATGCTTTACTTACTTAATAATTATATACACGTACATTATTTTGTATTATTTTCCTCTGCACAATTTCGATAATGATAATTTTCCTTGTTGATATAGTATGTATTTTACTTGAAATTTGTATTATTTTAGTATAATGTTGTTTGATGTATATTATGTATTTTTTTACACTGTAAATGCTACACAATTTAGCCGTATGGCTACGAGTTTGCATAAATAAAATAAACCTAAACCTTTCAACAAAAAAAAATAAATAAATAAAAAATAAAAAAAATAAGTATGTATAAGCGAGAAGTAAACTAATACTTACAGCTTCGGTTTCTTCCAATATATAAATAATTGCAAGGAGTAATCATAAATGATTGAGAAGGAAGAATAATAGTAGGCGTAGCTTAGTAAGCAATGTTCCTCCTTTCAATCCTCTGTCTTCAACCACACGGTCCCCGTGGCCTAGTGGTTAAGGCATCGGCGTTCCAAGCCGGAGACCCAGGTTCGAGTCCTGGCGGAGACCAATTTTTCGACCAGTGCCTTTTTTCATTTGGAGGATTAAAAGGAGGAACATTGCTTACTAAGCTACGCCTACTATTTTTCTTCCTTCTCAATCATTTATGATTACTCCTTATATAAGTATGTATATATATTAATTATCTTTTTTAATTTATACAAACTCAATTTATGTATATAGTGTAAATAAGTTAGTTCAGCTGAAATGTATTTTGTTTGTGTAATTCACTATTTTCGGGACTAACCTCGATTAGCACTGTGCTATTTTAATAGCCCCTTTTGTCAATTCGTTTTACTGTATTGTTAATTCAAGATGTTTCATTAATCTGTACTATGACTATTGTAAATTGTAAATATTGAACTGATTATTATTGACAATAAATCAATTTCATTTCATTTCATTTCATTTCATTTCAAGTACTCTTTCCCTGTTCTCTGCAACACTCCCTCATTTCTGATCCTCATTACAAATTTGTATAAATGTTTGCTATTAAATACAATTCAATCTCAATATGTTGATATTTGATTTATCTATATCTCCAATCTCTGTGGCGTCTAACTCCATTATTGTGTTATATATCCTGATCACGGGAAAACATTTTGATGAGTCATATCTCTTGCATATGTTGGTACGCACTGTGACCGAGGTTTATTTATGCAATGGTCATAGAGCTGTATATATATACATAGCTGCCAACATTTGGAATTTTAAATTAGTAACATTTAAGCAAAACTGAATATCATGTGCGCGAAGCACACATCACGAGTGCGAAGTCCCTTTAGCCGGGGTCCAGGGCTCGCTTTAGGGCTCTGGAGCGTGAAGCGCGGAGTCCATTTCGGCCAAAGTCCATTGCGGCCGGCGTCCATGGCCCTATTTTTCATCATTTTTGCACAATTACTAGGTATGATTTGGTCAGATTTACGTTTAAACGTTGTCTCTATACGTTAAAAAAAGGTGAAAACGAAAAAAGAAAAAAAAATATATATCGTTTTTTTTTTTTTTTTTTTTTTTTTTTTCAAAATTCGTAATTATAGAAGGAGTATTCGTAATTTCGTAAAGAGCGTGGGAAATTCGTAACAATTACGAATTTTTCGTAACAGTTGGCAGCTATGTATATATACAACTCTATGGCGATACTATCATTGAAAAGACTCAGAGGGCAAGCAATTACTGTATACAGTATCTTAGGCGCGCACACACAGCGTCGGTGCTTGGCCACTAGTTGTTCATGTCTTTCCCCTTTTCCTTCCGGTATTAGGGCTGTTTGGCACTGTAGACAACCTGTGCTCGGTGCGTGCCTGCTCAACATGCCAAGCGTTCAGATTACGGAAATCAACCATCATCAACATGACCAACAGAGTGAGTATACATGTACTTGGACTTGGAGGAACTCAACATTTACTTCTTCTTGGCCGGATCAGGCAAATACGATTGATTGTCCTCACTCTTTGATTCAAAATTCAAGCCATGATAAAGGCCTCATCACAAGCTTTCATTTGATGCCACCTTCTAAAAAATTGGACATTACTTGGCAAAGATATGATTGTTTCAATTTTTCAAACATAAATCTTTTATGCATTTGTAAACTTAAAATGCCCATACCTACAAAACCTGAATTACCGACAAGTTTTGCAATATCAAATCACAAATGATTTCATAAGTCATAACGTGGATCCCCTCAACATATCGAGTATGTATTTGCTGCACCTTGAGTGTCATACTGTCCCACATATACATTGTTGTACATGTACTTGACTATGCATTGTTTTCAGCAAAAAGCAAAAACGATCTTTTTAAAGAATGCTGTGCTATATGCAGCATGATTGCTGTACATCAGGACTTTATATCTTAAATACAATTCAGTGTAAACAGTGATTTCTACATTTGTTTTCCTTCATCATATCATCTTTCGAATACCCCCATGTTTAGCTTTAAGGATATGTTGAAGAGTTTTTAACCACATTTACAACGTATTTCTACTGCTTTTAGTTTTTTAGGGCATTTAAGGCAGCATTGAAATTTGATATGATCTATTCGTTTGTTTTCAATGCAAAACAAGATTTTCATAAATCACAAGTCTTGAAAGAATGTTTTGGTTTTTCCTTGTCCATTGCAGTACGAGACTTTGCCAATCAGTCAGAGGTATGGCGATCCAGAGCCAAGTTAGCACTCTATTATAATCATTTAAGGAGAAAATTGCTTGGGATATTAAAGAGGAAAGAAACCATCTCTCAGTGTGTAGAGTAGATAGTACAACAGTTGTTATTAGCTTGAAAACTTAATATCAAGTCCTGAAAATAATCTAGGTTGTTCCTTGTTTATTGCAGTACAAAGCGGCGGTGGGACGTGGCTTTGCCAAGCAGTCAGAGACATGGTGCTCCAGAGCCAGTTACCATGGGCAACTCGGCACTTTTAGAATCATTTCAGAAGAAAAATGCTTGTTAAATTAAAGTAAAATCTCTCTCAGTATGTCAAAAGTAGAAAATACATCAGTCACAAGTCCTCAAAGTAATGTAGGTTGGTCCTTGTTCCTTGTTTATTGCAGTACAAAGCGGAGGTGGGACGTGGCTTTTCCAAGCAATCGGACGCGTGGCGATCCAGAGCCAATCACCAGGGGCAACTCAGCACCCTGATGCAAGCACAGGTGTACTTGCCGGTGAGTAGAAGTCTATTCTCATAGACTGCTAATAGTTTGTTTGTTTGTTTGTTTGTTTATTTCCGAAATCACAACAATAAATACAGCAATGAAGTGCAACGGGGGATGGCCCAATTCAGCAGAATTAAAAAAACAAAACCGCTGTTCTTCCTTGGGGTCCCACAATTAGATACAGTATATACAATTAAACGTCTATATACAATGATTGCAAAATAGAGAAATTATAATTTCATAAATTATTCCATATTATGTACACTAAATTAAAATTGGTAATGAATATCCCAATATCATAATTTTTATATATAAATTAATAATAGTGACATTCAAAACACCCAATAAACTTTAGAAAACTAGGAACATGGATAAAACACTTCTATTTAATACCTAATCATGTTTTTAAATTCCGGAGAGAGAATGCTTGTTTTGTGTATCAACGCTCTTCAATGCAATCATGAATATCTTCATAATTAGGGAGACATTTGAAAAATTGAAACCCATTTTATTTTCTCTTTATTATAAGAGACCCACTTGTTTTCTAATTAGTTTCGTGTTTTTGTTCATGTTAAATTGACTGTATTATATATACTTTTGAAATGTTTGTAAATATTGTAAAGCGCATAGGGAACCAGTTTGGTTATATAATGCGCTATATAAGCTGAAATTATTATTATTATTAAGCCCCCAAACTAGGTTCAAGAGAAATGTGAAAGCTCCAAGTGATGTTGGTTGAATCTTATATACATGTTATTAATGGAGTACTATAAACGGAGATGCCAAGTACGGTACTGTAGTACGTTTTTGCCGGATTTAGTATGTTTTGTTGATGTAGATACGGCAATATGTTTTCTAAGCAATAAATATGTTTTTTTTGTCCACACCCTATAATAACGTTCGGAAAATGCCATGAAGAATTACGTTGAACCTTGATAAACTATTACTAAAGTTATGTATTTTAAATATATTGCAAATAAACAAAACAAACTCATAAAAAAACGCTGTGTGATCGACTGAACCAACTTTTATATTGACGCAAACGTAAATAGTATTTTTTGCTGCGTGAATTATCTTCTTTTTTTTCTTCTTTTTTTTTAACCTCTAGAGGAGGTAAAAAAACAAACAATCATATTTTTGAAATTCTTTTTGGGGGGTTAAAAATACTGGGTTTTTTTTCCTCTCAGAATACTTTTTTTGGTTAGTGAAGGTTGGCATCTGCAATTGCTATTTTCGTCAATGTTTTCGCCCTTTTGTAAACAGGTTCTCATTGATACACTCTGGAGACTGGAGATGTTTGCATCGGTAGATGTGCCCTTCCTCTACGACATAGCGATGCTGTGCAGGACTAAGGTCTATGCTGATAATGCCACTATTGTCGGTGAGAAATGTTCTGTTCATTCTTGGTAGATCGATTGATTTCTTTTTTTTAAGCAACCGAAGCAACCAATTACCTTTTATATGACTTTGCTTCATATTTGTGGAAGAAAGGTTGAAAGGTAGATGTTGTGGTACCATGCTCTAACTGTAACTACATTAACTGCTTGGAAGGAATGTTCCCCAGCGAATGGAGATGGCGCACACAACATGTGTATCCTGGGATAAGGGTAATACTATAAAGTGTGAAAAATGCTTGGAGACAATACTTAATTACATAAGGTGTTATTTCTTGAGCTGAATATAAGTATTGTTGTTATTGCTATTGTTACTAAAGTGCGTGCTTTCAAATCGTGAGATCCCGATATCAAAATCTGCCCACCACATTAGTTTGTCTTTCAGCAAGACAATTTATTCACAATTGCTGCTCTCTACCCAGGTGTATAAATGGGGACCCTGTAGGAGATGAAAGCCTTTATGTGAAGGATCTCTTCAATGCCCATGAGCTGCTTGGAAGGAATGCTCCCCAGGGAGTGGAGATGGTGCACACAATGTGTGCTGGTTTGCATTGTATCCTATGACCGGGGTAATAATATGTAACATGCTTAGAGATTATATTGTATCATATTCGGCGCTATATAAATTGAACCTATTGTTATTATAAATTATTATTAGAGATGATATTATATATCAGATTAGGCGCTAAATGGAACTTGTTATTATAATTATTAATGTATTATTATTATTATTTGTAGATGGTTCTGCTAAACCAGCAAAAGTGAGGAAGGCACTGCAGGCCAAGGCATCGCTCAAACAGAAGAATCCAAGAATCCCGGACTTCAGGTTGATAAAGGCTGAACAAGCTAACACGCTTATTGCAGGTAAATTTGAGAATATCAAACTTGGTTTCAGTTTATTATTTTGATTTACAACAAAATTTGAAAATTAAATAAAACATTGAGTAAAATCATTACAGAATATAGAGTCCGCTATTAACATTTAGTAAAGATAGTCTGCTAGGCACAGTAAAATATGTCATATGTTGCAACAGAGTGGCCTTTATAATATTAAGTGCAGCTCTACCAAGTGTACCTTGGTTTAAGTAACATTGTCCAAATCCACAAATCCTACTCGGTTTCTCTCATACCTTGTTGTATTCATATTACCAAAAGAAGCATGGAACAGTATTTGTTGTTCTGAATTTCCCTTTCGTTAAAAAGATAGTTTACAATTGAAATGCAGTGCAATGATTTAGCGAATATCACTCATGACTTGGCCATATTATATCCATTTAATGTGAAACTCTCACACATTACTTGGTGGATCACAACAATACACATTTGAGTTGTTTTATTTTTGTTTCCAGATAATGACCTATTTCTTCTACCATTGAGAGGGGAGATGGTCGTTGGTGGTGTTGAAACTGTCATCTTCAGGGAGAAGAAACTCATCTGTGAGTATAGCTAGCCAAACCATTTGTCTTGTAATTTGGCATGCGCGTTATTTCCGCAGTATGATTAACAATTTACAAAATGTTATAAAAGTGAAGGAGTTGCAATATAATAAGAGATCCAGTGTTTTTCTTTTAGGACAAAATGGTTAACAAGCATTACAGTTTAACTTTGGTTACTTCATGACTCTGTATCTTTCATTTTGTACAAATGTTTGGTATTTCATTACAGGAAAATATTAATTAATGGTTGTATGTACAATTACCTCACCCTAGGTTTTAGATATTAACTTAATTATGCTATAGCAAATAATTGTCATTGTCAATCAATACATATATTTTCTTTTGCATTTCAAACTCCAGATCTACCACAAGCACAACTCAAGGAAATCAAACTCATAGCGAAAGGAGAGACCCTAGTCCTGGCAATAGAGGGCAGCAGACTACTCAATTTGTGCAACACATACTCAGGAGCCGCATTGCGAATACCCAAGCCAGTTTTATGATTTGTGGGTTTAGTTTAACCCATTGTAACTAATTTATTGTTTGTAGAACATTACTATCTTTTAGACCAAAGCCAGAACATTTTCAAGACCAGTTTTGGATGGGTAAAGCACTTTACTCAGAAGTGACTTTGAGAATACCCAAGCCGGTTTTAGGATTCATGGGTTCATTTTAACCTGTTCAAGACTGTTTGGTTTTGGTATAACGTAACAAGGCATCTCCATAGACCTCGGCCAAAGTATATTCTGGTACAGTCCTAAATGGTTAAACCCTAAAAGGGGTGGGGGGGGGGGGGGTGGGGGTGTCCACCCCTTCCCAAGCTATAGCCAAAAGCATAGCCAAAATTACCTGGCCTGATTATGGTTAAAGGTACTATATATCTCATCATAAACTTATGAAGGTGTTACAGCAATGCTCAACCCTCTGCAGACCATAATCAACTCTAGTCGCACCTATTTACACCTTGATTTGCTCACAATAGCCAAGTGTTGAATGAATTGTATGTAAACTATTTAATAGCCACTTGACTAATTACCAAACATCTATTCTCCGAAGATGAATGGGGGTTAATTTTGTTTTTAAAAAAATTATTTTCTAAAGAACTTGTTCAAAGTGGATTCTTTCAAACAAATTTGTCGCTCAGAGGGTTGATACACAGCAGCAATCAAGATGTCTTTAGAAACATACAGACTCGTCTGTGATCGCCACACTAATATACTAATACATTTAGAATGTCCAAAGTATTTTGGGGGGCCATAGTCATGAATGGGTTGTGTTCTATGTTTAACCCCTTGACTACCGGAACCAGGTGGGCTGTGTACAAAGTCTATGGAGATTACAGAATTATGAGGGGGAATGGTTAAATGAGTCGATTACTGACCCTTTTCTAGCTCACTGTTTTCAATACTAGTACTACCTTGTCACTTTGTGCAACACATGCAATGTACCAAGCAATGCTCTTTTGACCAAGCCAGTGTTAGTATTCCATGTGCTTAGAAGTATTCAAACTACAGTGTATTAAAGTTGAGGTATTATACATGTATATTAAGTTATTGAGTAGTAACTTAACTCCTAACATGCGCGGCTCACTTTCAGCTTTATATGTTAGAATACAATAGCCAGTGCTAGTATTCCATATGTTTAGAAGTATTCAAACTACAGTGTATTAAAGTTGAGGTATTATACATGTATATTAAGTTATTGAGTAGTAACTTAACTCCAAACATGTGCAGCTCACTTTCAACTTTAAATGTTAGAACATAATAGCTAGTGCTAGTATTCCATGTGTGTAGAAGTATCTTAAATTATTCAAGTTCATGTATAATTTATTAAGTTATTATTGAGAATACAAAGCCAGTGCTATAATACCTATATACAACCAACTGTCTTCCAAGTTTGAACTGTTGCATGTTTATATTGGTACTCTAGACTTGTACACTTTGCAAATCTTTTGTGGAGGTACTGTTCTTTTGATAGAAATATATGACAGTGGTCTCTGCTTAATGGGGTAAAGTTTAAAGGGATACTCTTGTTTGGTGCATAATTCGACCAACCATTTCTTATGTTTCTTTTGGAAATAAACAGTATATTTCAAAAGCATCCCAAATTTGTAAGTGGAGACTACAGTGCTTTATTTTTCTTGAAAATGACTAAAAACTTCCAATTTAATTTACGATGTTTATAATTTATCATGACAACAGTGAATTGTACACTGATAACTTGTTTGATGATGTATAATGTACTTGTGTTATTTTACCTTGATTTTTTTTAAATTGATTTTTCAAATTTCTATATACGCAAACAACATTGGACTTAAGGTAAAAGGAACACTGATATTTTTGTAACAATCTCTCTGTTTGTACAATATTTCCAGCTCTGAAGTTGCAACTTTAATCATGTTTTATATCGATAGTTTATCTTTTCAACTACCTTGTCTTCCATTAAATAAATATTCTATAAACTTTGTAAATGATTTTGACATGACAAATCTGGTGTAACATGCAACCACTATATTTAATCATTCTTCATATACGCGCATAGATGTATCTGCGCATGCACATAAAAGATTAATCAATGAATCTTCAGCTCAGCGTGTATTATCATATGATTATGCGCGGTAAAGCCAAATTGGTAGAGTTGCAGAATACAAGTTGCGATTGTAAAAATGGCTGAAGTTGTCCAATCCTAGGTAGTGATATGTCATTACAAATCGGACCTATTATTATCATCCTAACTATCATCATCATCATCATCTGCTGAGCCCATTTACATTGTATTTGTTGAATGTACATCTCATTTTACACTCGTGTAGGAATATTCAATGTAAATTTGTTTTATTTTGTTATTTGACTCGTATGGAATTTATAATTGTGTATATAGGGATGTTATGTGTATATATTTGGCTTCCATAATTTGTACTTGTACCTAGAGCACCTAGAGTCTTTTCCTGATGTTAGAATTTATATTTATCATATTTATATTAAACAAAAGTACAAATTGTATGCAGAATTTACTTCATGTGCCTGTTCTTGATCTAATAGAGTCTCTACAGACTCCAATCCCTTGCCCATGGGTGTCTTGAATGGTTTATGTCAGGCCCATAGCCAGAAGGGGTGCGCCCCCCCCCCCCCCCCCCCAATTCAGAAGGGTCCACCTTTTTTTTATTGGTATCTGCTATCTAAACCAGTGGTCTCTGGCAATGATCGGTCTTGTTGATGACCTCCTCTCCCGCTCTTCCTCCCCTGCTTCAAAAATACCCCCCCCCCCCTTACACGACTCAACCCTTGGTCTCTTCTAAAATACTTTCTTCCTCACAAAGTATCATCTTGAAAATCAATTTTGGGCCTAATCTTTTGATCCTAGCAGAATCTTGTCAAGAGGCTAAAATAATACAAATGCCATGTAGAAAAAACCCCTGACCTCTGAGGAAGATTCTTCTAGGATCAAAAGCTTAGCCCACAATTGATTCTCATTTTATTGCACAGATGAACTCCCTAAGTAGATTTTTTAGTTTTTCAGCAGTATTTTTCTTCAAAGTATTATCTTGGTATTGCACTGATTGCAAATGAGTAATTTAAAGAGGAAGTTTCCCCACCATCTATTTACTTGTTATTAAGTTCTCTAGAGAATTTCAACATTGGCCCTTTGTGCAAGGGAGGAGCATCATTCAAATTTGCCTTGTGTTTGTGCACAAACCCTGCGAGCTGAGAGAACTAACAAAATGAGGCCAAGCCTGTTTTAGCCCGAAACAATTCAAAATCCAGGTTTCAAAAAATATAATGGCAGCCTCCATGCTGTACGCGATGAATGGGATTAGCCCATACAGCGAGTGACTTTGAATGATGCCCCTCCTTTGTTCAGAGGGCAAACGTTGGACATATTTGCATGAATTATGTTTTAATGTGTAGAGAACATAATCACTAGTAAATTGAAGGTGGAGAAACTTTCCCTTTAAGGCTACAAGAGTATCTACTTTCTCAAATCATTGTAAAATTATAGTGAAAACAAAGATGATGCATGTACAATTTACAGTTCCATGTATGTTGGCTTGATGTACTATATAGTTTTCATCTCAAGTCTTTCATATTTGTATTTATTTTCTTGCCTTTCATATAGTCTTTACACAATCACTCAAGTCACAACATACATTGTTGTATTATCAAAATGTTTTTCTTTTATTATGTGATATCTAATGTTCTATGTTTCTCAAGTATTAAACAATACTTAAAGGGGTAATTCAGTTTTGGTATAGAGGGTGCTGCACAAAATAATTTTTTGTGGAGATTATGAAAAACTGAGTGTAAAATTTGAAAGAGCATACAATTTTAATGGCAGAATAAACTTTATTTGATCAAAATTGGTTCAGAAATAGCTGAAATATCAATCAATATATCCGATCGTAATAAATCTGGGGCCCAGATATATTTTATGATTTTAAAAAAAAAAATTTAAATGCTTACACTTTTTCAAAAAATTTCAAAAGAGGTTTTTAAATAGTTGTTGATGATCTCTATTTAATCATTATTTCAACAAAACATCACATGCATAATTTTGTATGAAAAATGGTTGAAACCAATGCTTTTTTTAGAGAGCGCCCTCTTTTTTAATGGCTCTTTTTTAATGATAACATGCTTTTTACTTAGTTGTGGAGTTTAACTATTAGTTTGTAATGTTATTGTGCAGGTTTTGGTTACTAAAGCTCAGCCTTACCAAAACGGTACTACCCCTGAACAAAGGTACCTTTGCAAACCAATTAGAGAATATGCAAGTTATCAATATACATTATTTTAAGAATTTTCAGAAATATGGATTGCTGGCTGATGATTATCAGCATTATAATACATGATACGAGGAAAAAATATGTGACCGGCTATAGCAAGACCCACCACTTGTTGGTAATTATGTTTTGCAGTTATTGGGCTTCCAAAGTTGAAAATTGGCCCCACGGGGGCAAAATGAATATTTTGACATAACTAGCAAAATAAGTTTTTGCTCTTTATAATGCAAAATAAATCAACTTGAAATATGAATCCAGTGCAAAGTTATTTACGATTTAAAAAAAAAAAATCTGCATGGGTTAGTGATTGTCATATTTGAAACGTCGATATCTCAGTTTCAACTTTAATAATGCACTATGAGATATAAAAATGATCATAGCTCTGCGAAATATTATCCAAATTAATTGAAATAGGTATCAAATTAAAGCTGAAGTGGATCACCCTTTCAAATGGTTTTATAAATCTTAAATTTGATTTTTACCAACAAGTGTTTTGATGTAGCCGTTCACATACATGTATTTTCCAAAAATAGACATTTAAAGCAGTTCTTGCTATAATAAAAATAACATTCATGTAATTGTTTAGTCATTTAGGAATGCTGTGGCAGTTTCATATCTAGTTCGTTTTCTCAACTAAATTCATCATCAAAAGGAAAACATTTGTTTGACATTGAACCTAAATCTGTTTTATTAATAAATCTACACACTGAACAATTATCTGGGTACATCTGAATTACACATTTTGAGCATAATTTAAGTCCAACTATCCATTTATGATAAAAAATGAAGACGATCACCCTCGATGTTACTCCAGACACATTGGACAGTTTCCATTTGAAACCCGAGGACACGGAAGCCACAAAAAGGGGGCTATCTCTCTGGTAGCTAGCTCCCTGCATCTACACCGAACAACTATAAAAAATAAACTGCAATATAATGATATTACTTTTGCGAATTTTGAAACATGACATTTTCTCTTTAATGTGTGCTCACTCAACCGTGGAATAATGGTTACCACTCATTGTTACACATTGTTTCCCTAACTACCATAGAAATATTTTGGTGAAACGATTCTTGGTTATGAAATTATGAGCAGTTGTTTAGGGGGGTAGTTACTTTTTGTGTTCGGTGTACACGTAGGTTCCTATTTCTTCTCTTCTCTTCTCTTCATTTCATGAGTGTATTAATGCACCAAGCAAGAAATGAGTAGGTAGCCAAACATGTGCAGTCTTGAAAGAGATCTAGAAACTTTGTTGGCATGTGAAAAACCTGACAAAGTGTTGATCAAATGTGTAATTTCTGTGATCTGATATGTCCACTGAGTGATTTGTGAAGATTCCATCGTAAATGAATGTCATATGACCAAGTAATGAGCGAAAAATGCAAGTGGCATTTGCTAACTCATTAAACCTTTGTCAAAAGTCCACTGCCTGCTTGACCTCTGTTATGGACACTGATGTCGATGATGATGTGGAGGCTGATGTTGAAGAGGGTACTGAAGGCGATGGTGTTCCTGACAATGGGGACGATGATGATGTAGTAACAGAGGCTTGGTTTACTAGGTCAACTGCATCCAACTGCAAAAAGATAAGTATTAAACAAAAATGCAGGCATTATTGATCAATTTTTTTTTAACCATTACCAATAATTTGATTGTCTGATTATGGTATAGATAATAGATATTTTCATTTATGCCCTCCGCACACAAAGCCGACTGGACCCGATCCGACTGGTTTTCAGTCAGGCTAGAGTAAGTTTCGCTCAGTCATAGTCAATTCAACATGGTGAATCGGCCTCGAATGATCTCCGACTGGCTCTAGACCGGCAAAAGAGGAGTCCTGAGGCAACGTAATTTTATACTGAGCTGAACCGACTGAAAACCAGTCGGATCGGGTCGAGTCAGCTCTGTGTGCGGAGGGCTTTATAGACCTGTGCCTCCTATGCAGATAAGAATTCCCTGACTGGCATCATGATTATAATTTTTTTAAAGATACATGCTACCAAATGTCTATGCTGATGGAGGCTGTAGATGACGGCCGTAAATTTAGCGTAAAACACAATATAAACAAAAATCATTTAGTTGTTAACTTATTAAAGAACTACATTCAGACGCAAATCATTCGAAGATTGCTTGGAAATATAATCAAACATACATTTCAAAGTAATAATGATCAAAAACTTACAGAATGATTCTCTTTTCAAATCTTACTGGTTTCACCTTTTCTCTCCTTATCTACATGACATCATTCTTATTACTTTACACAGCTCATTTATTCCCACGATTAAAAAAAAGATATAGTCAAACCTGGGTATAGTGACCACCCACGGGAAAACAAGAAAAGTGGCCACTGTAGACAGATGACTTCTATATATACAGGTTCAACAACACTGTTTTTTCTCTGTAGGGGAACACTTTTGGTGGCCACTATAGGGAGGTTGGCTGCTATAGAGAGGTAGCCGCTAAGACATGTTTGACTGCTTAAAGGGAACTAGTAACTTTGTTGACATGTGCAAAAGTGATGAATGGTTGATGCAATGTATATTGTTGTTATCTCATATGT
Organism: Echinarachnius parma; assembly: GCA_037951105.1. NCBI lineage: Eukaryota > Metazoa > Echinodermata > Echinoidea > Clypeasteroida > Echinarachniidae > Echinarachnius > Echinarachnius parma. The sequence continues at coordinate 166,852 of JBAMJV010004657.1, forward strand.
CCACAGGGTATTGTGTGAAAATTTCAAGTCAAATGGACATTGTATGGCCAAGTAATGAGCGAAAATGCAAAGTGATATTCAGTAACTCACTGCACTCACTTTGTACACGGAAGAAAAACTCGCCCGGAGTTTTTCTTATCTGAATACTTCAATCATACATATCTTTGTAACGAAAGGAAAATTTGAAAAACCAAAACCTGTCCCGTGATTTTATTGTTAATACGAATACAACAAGGTATAAGGGAACCGCTAGAATTAAAATTTTATTTTGAGGATTTGGACAATGTTACTAAGTCCCTTTAACAAATTGAATCTAATATCACAATGCAAGGGTTAAAAAGCTTGGAAAATGAAACATAAATACTCACTCTCTGCCGTGCCTTGTGTGGTTTCCCGATGCCAAGCCTGAAGGAAGAAAAGTATGCAGGAGCATGTGTAAGACATTCAGCATAAATTTGAATAAAAAGTAAACACAATTTTTCTAGTAGTTAAACTTTTTTGTTATGTTCATTTAAATTTGTAAAATCAAAAAGGTTTCTTGAAAATATAATCCAATTCTGAAGAAGAACCTGCCAGATTCGATAGCTCGCGGCTTCATTGATTTACATTTTATTACACTTGCCATTATAGTGGACAAGCAGTTTTCAGCAGTTTTTTACATTTTATCCAATTCAAAAGAAACGTTTTTCGTGGGTCAAATCTGTCACTCTTGCTAAGGGGCTGGCACATATCACCAGGTATCATAAATGGATGCCCAATGGATAGAATATTTGCAAAATCAAATTAACCAGTGTGAAAGATGCACAAAACATTCCGCCATAAAGAACAACGTACATTGCCTGACAGTGAACACACTCGGCGACCAAGAAACGGACAAGATACTCATGCATACAAACAGATTACAATTTTGGCTTTCCATCAGGCATCTGTTAACGCTACAAGGGCTATAGGCATCTTACACCCTTTCAACTCCCCCCCCCCCCCCCCCCCCCCCCCCACCTCCCAATCTATTACTTACCCACATCCCTTCTCTTTAGCTGACTTCAATTATTCATTATGTTCACTTTAATACTAGGGAGACCCTTTAATATTTAGATTGTTGAATGGATATGTAGCCATACATGTACATTTATATAAGATGATGACATCATAATTCAAGGAAATTGAGCCTTCCTATTAGGTGATTACTGTTGCATATTCCAGTATATAGGAACGTTCGTTGCTAAGGGCTAAAGTTTGATATAACATCAATTTATGCACAGTACGTGTGTACAAATTTCCCACAGAGAGCCAAACGAGCCCACAGAGGGTGGCCTTGGAGTGGCCTTTCTCGACTTGACTTACAACAGTAAACTACTCCCGAAAATGGGTTTAACCCTGTAGAATTGAAATTCTCAGCATCTTGACTCGTGACTTACTTTGGAAGTCCCTTGTTAAGACCTTCGAGTAGTGTGCAGGCCTTGCAGATGGGTTGGCTGGATATGTAGTCACATCTAGTGCATCTTCCTTGCGTTGGCATTTTAACATCTTTCTTTATGGACAGGCTCTCTCCAGAATGGATGATATCTGGAACAAAAATGGAGTATGACTTCATTTTATTTCATTCAATTTAAATAAACCTGTTTCACTATAACGTCCAATGCAATTCCTGGTGATGCCCAATCTATTTGCTCATTTTTTCCCCCATATAACTTATTTCTGGTCAGTTTCCCAAATGTTAGAATTTACTTTGCTTACAAAGCTGCATCTCTTCAGCTGATCTGATCCCTCAATTGTTTTTCCAAGTTTATATATATATATATATATATGTACATCTAGCTACTGATTAGCACAAGCATTTTAAAGGGTTTCTGGAGGCAACCGACATCGAGCTTTCTGGCTCAGTGATATTCAAGAGCATCACTCATTATTTTGCCATATGACATTCATTTACCATGAAATGTTCACACATCACTCATTGGACATACATGTACATGTATCAGAAATAAAGTATCAAACATTTTTTGTTATCAACCCTTTTAGAGTAGAACTTTAAAAGATTCCTTCAATCAGTAATGTCCTAAGATAACATAAAACCAAGTATTAAAAGAAATATATTTTTCTACCTACAAGTATACATTTTTAATAGATGTGGACCAGATTTTCTCAAATCTTTGAGTTAGGCCCTAAGGCGACCTCTGTAGACATTCTCCTCTCAGAAACAGTCAGAACAAAGCTCATCAGACTACAGTTCTACACATATTATCAACCTTTTTTCAGTTTGTATTTGTGGAAACATACATGTAGTTACTGGATCCCTTTAATAATGTCCACAACAAAAAGAAGCAAGGAAACAAATATCTACCTATAATGGATGTGGACCGGATTTTCTCCAGGTCTTTGAGATAGGCCCTGGCGTAACCTCGGTAGGCATTCGGCGAGTAGATGCACTCAGTCGAGAAATAGTCCAGCTTCTTGAAATACGCATACATGACGATCTCCTTCTCATAGGTGTACTTGAACGGCTTGCAGCGAGGGAGGGCGCCATCTGCACCCTGAAAAGAAAAATATAAAATAATATGTACAAACATATTACTTAAACATGAAAAACCTATAAATTGAACAATAAATCAACTTGAAGAAAATACAGTCAAACCTGTCTTAGTGGCCACCTGTTTTTAGCAGCCAACCTGCCTTTAAAGGACACCAAACGTGATCCTATGCAGAGAAAAACAATGATATGGAACCTGTCTATAGAGGTCACCTGTCTACAGTTGCCACTTTTCTTGTTTCCCTTACAGGTGGTCACTATACACAAGTTTGACTGTAGAATAAATAAAGGAATGAATGAAGACCAGCATGTTGAACATGACAATATTTTCCTCATAGGTGTACTTGAGTTGTACTTGAATGGCTTGCCGTTAGGGCGCCCTCAGATCTCTGAAATTTAACATGATAATGCACAATGAAACAAAGATATTAATTTTCCCACTTTTTGTATCTATGTTATTAAATTGTTCACATACTTCAGTTAATTTTTATAACCTGTACATTGTAAATGTTTATACCCTGTTTTTTTTTACTGATTTGGAATTACATTGATCCATCAAACAGTCATTCAGTCAGTCGATCAATCAATCAATCAATCAATCAATCAATCGTAGTCTTTTTCCAGTAAGACACATCATATTTAGGTTATTTTCCAATAAAGTGGTTCATTACCTTTTGTGGTGGCTTAGTGATTAAAAAAAGCCCCAAAAAGTACAACTTTATGTTGCTTAAATGGTATTAGAGGTTAAAGTACATGTGTTTGTATCCTAACTATCAAGACAAAAATGAAAACTTACTGTTATTATATCTGTACATCTCCGCAACCTTGCTATGTCTCCCCTGAGTACTGTATTGTAAATAGAGAAAAGGGAGAAGTTAAATGTGCACTGCATTATGTAATAAAAAAACAGAAAATCTGGAAATTCACAGAAGATAAAAACATTTGAGGGGACAATGTCATCAAATCTAAGAAGGCTCTATTGTGAAACTGTTTCTATCAAACATAATTAGAGAACATGCAATTTTAATGGCAGAATAAACTTTATTTGGTCAAAATCGGTCCAGAAACGGCTGAAATATCAATAAATATATCTGATCTTATAATTATTTGGGGCCCAAATAATTAGATGAATTTTTCAAAAAAATTTTAAAATGCATACACTTTTTCAAAAATGTTCAAAAGCGTTTTTTAAATAGTTGTTGATGATCTCTCTATTTAATCATGATTTTAATAAAACATCACATGCATAATTTTGTATGAAAAATGGTTAAAACCAATGCCTTAGAGAGCGCCCTCTTGCGTTTTAATGGCTCTTTTTGAATGATAATGGGCTTTTTACTTAGTCGTATTTAATTTTGTATACCTTTCGAGCATGGTGGAGTTATAACTATTAGTTTATAATGTTACTGACCAGGTTTGGTTACTAAAGTAGAGAGCGCCCTCTTGCGTTTTAATGGCTCTTTTTGAATTATAATGGGCTTTTTACTTAGTCGTTTGTAATTTTGTATACCTTTCGAGCATGGTGGAGTTATAACTATTAGTTTATAATGTTACTGTCCAGGTTTGGTTACTAAAGTTCAGCCTTATCAAAACTGTACTACCCCTTTAAAGTATTAATAAGTGAAATTTCACGGTCACTATAATTTAAAGGGTACCACCACCCAAACATAATATTCTTATAAATGAAAGGTAAAGTTAAAAGTTAAAGTCTTTCCCGTACCAATGTTGGCACATAAGGCGGCGCCTATCTCCATTTCAATAGCCCTAGGCCACACGTCTACTAAATGTAGCGAAAGTTACAGAAGGGGGCTAGTCCTCTGGTAAAAATGAAAGGTAACATCTGTAGTATTCCATTCCATCAACTAGTTCACAAAAATATGTTTCCAGAAAAAAAAATACATAATTGGAAAACGCATCACCATTCTAAAGCATGCATTCATGGGTCTGCAGTACGAGACTACATTGTCCAGAGCGAACGAATCCAAACGTACGCGTGAATAGCATTGGCGCACTCGCAAATGTTTGGCCCGTACGGAACCAGGAAATAGTAGTGGTTCCGCAAGTGGTGGAAATGAATTGCTTTGTTTATGAATTACACAACCCTTTGCAAAATGTTGGGTATCTATTTGATATCACAAAACGGTACCAAAACATATACTTATGTGTTGTTCTTTGCCTGATGGTCCCCTTTAAGTTTCATTTTTTATTTTGTTAATATTTGTATTTAGCGTAAATGAAAAATACTAGAATGAGACTTGATTTAAAACACCTGAATAATTGGGACAGTTTTTTGTAAACCCCAAGACCAGGGAAAATGATACTGTGAGAGAATTTGAATATGAATGGGGCACAAGTCGGTTTGCACAAGTTTGACTAATCATGAGTTATCCCATTGCAGAGCTACCAACATTGAGATTCATCAATCAGAAAGATTTAGGGAAATTTCATCAGAAATCAGGGAGATATCTATCAAATGCATACAACCTAATGACAATAATCTTTCAATAATCAGGGAGATTGGCTGATGGGATGAATCCGATGCAGTAATCTTGGTCAATTTTAAGGGAGGACTAGGCAGCTCTGCCATTGTTACTTACTGTTCATCAACACTGTTTCAGCGATGTCATCAGCATTATGACCGGTCACTATCTTATCTGCTTCCACCAGCAAAGCACCTCTATCCAACGCCTGACGTCTGAAAACACCACAGAAGGTGCCTGCAGTGAAAAAGAAACATTATTAGTGTGATACCATATTATACATTTAGTGTGATTTACTGCTTTACTGATTTACCACCAGAAAAAAAAACAATAGTGATTATAGGTGGAATAAATGTACAACAGCCTTTGAATAGCCCTCAATACTTACAGTTGTTTTTTAGTCCAATTTGTTTGACGATTGCATCCATTGTCCATCCATAAAGTTCCTGTAAATCACATAAAAATAACATTAATTTGAATTAAATCTTTACGCTATCAAATGTGAAAAAAAATTGTGTCAATTGCTTTTGGTTTACCCACACTTTTAATAGCTATTCAATGAATTTTTTATTTAAAAAGAACTTTTAATTCAATTACAAACAGTAAAATGAGTAAACAAACAATGATCTACTAGAAAATGGACTGCATACACAATAAAGTATGCCATTAGCACAGGCAAAGATAAAAACCAGGGGGTGTTCACAAAGATCCCGAGTTGAACTCAACACTAAGTTAGACTTAAAAATTATCAAAAGCCACTAGCTTCTTGAACCTTGAAGAAATTACTCTCCCAAAAGCGTTAACGCTGTCCTGGAGAGGGCTGTGCTGTGTTGCGTGCTGTTGGTGATGTGGTGTTGGTGAAGTGATGGTGGTTGTTCTCCGTGCACTATATACAATGTGCAGGGTGCAGTGTGCAGGTGGTGCAGGTGTGTCCCTCGTTACAACATCTTCAGGGGCAGGGGCGGCGCCATAGTCTGTATGGCAGGTAGTGCCGCGCCCCTAAAGCCAAGAATTGAATTTGCAGTGACAGCGTTGCTTGGGAGAGTGTTCCAGACACGGACTGCTCTGGGAAACATGCTGTACATGTAGCAGTTAACTCGGCAAAATGGTTGGGTGAATCTGAAGTTGTGGCTGTGATGTTGTACTCGTTGTGGTCTGGTGATGCCTGTGATAAGTCGGATGTCAGGAGGCAAGGAGATCTGGACAAGTTTGTGGTGTACTTTAAAGAGCATCTCGCATTGATTGAGCAAGCGGCGGTGTTGTAGCGTGTCCCAGCCAAGAGATGACAGCATGGTGGTGACACTAGATTCTCTTCTATAGTCATGAAGGACGAATCTGGCAGCTTGTCTCTGTATGCTCTCTATCAGTTTGATCTCCCTTTGGGTGTGTGGATTCCATGCACATGAGGCATATTCCAACTGGGGTCTTACAAGCTGCTTGTATGCAATGTCCTTGACTTTCTGTTCACATTTCCCAAGGGCTCGGCGTACAACTCCAAGAGTTCTTGCAGCTTTCGCTTGGATCTTCTGTGCATGGGTGTTCCAGCTCAGATTGTTTGCCACTGTGACTCCGAGGTATTTATAGGAGGTAGCTTTGGGAACTCCTTTCCCATTGATGTTGAGGTCAAAGTTCAAGGGATGCCGCTTCAAAGAAATGCACATGTGGGCACATTTCTTCACATTGAATGACATATCCCAAAGGTCTGCCCATTCTGCCAGTGTGGAAAGATCCTGCTGTAAGGCTATGTGGTCATCTCTTGTGTGGATACTGCGGTACAAGACACAGTCATCAGCAAAGAGTCTTATTGATGATGATACGTCTTCACATATGTCATTGATGTACACAAGAAACAAGGCCGGACCAAGGACCGATCCCTGAGGGACCCCAGAGATGACATCCGCTGATGGCGATGAGGCTCCATTTACTGACACAGTTTGGGATCGGCCAGTCAGGAAACCATGGATCCAGTTGACAGTTGATCCTTGGATTCCGTAGAACTTCAGCTTGTGAACTAGCTTTCGATGTGACACCTTGTCAAATGCCTTGCTGAAGTCAAGGAAGATCGCGTCAGTTTGGTGCTGCTGGTTGATGCTGCTAGCCCAATCATTAACGGCTTCCACAAGCTGGGTTTCACAGGATCGTCCTTGCCGGAATCCGTGTTGATTGGGAGTGAGGATGTCGTTTGTTGCCAGAAACTTGGACATGTGGCTCAGAATGATGTGCTCCAGGATCTTGCAACAGATGCATGTGAGGGACACAGGTCTGTAGTTAGATGGGTCACTTTTGTCGCCTGATTTATATATGCTTGCCACTCTAGCTCTCAACCAATCCTTTGGTAGGACTCCGTTATCATACGACTGTTGGTAGAGGTGGGTAAGAAGAGGTGTGATCTCATCTGCATAATCCCTTAGCATTCTTGCAGGTAGCTCATCAGGACCACTAGCCTTGTTGATCTTGAGTCCATTTAGTTGTTTGTTAACACCTGGGCTGCTGATGAGAAGGTTCTCAATTGGCTCGTATGGTGAGTGGCCCTTGTCAGGTAGTACCGATGTGTTATTGTCGCGAGTAAAGACTGAAGAAAACTGAGTATTCAGAGCCTTAGCTTTATCTTCATTGGTTGAGTACATTTTACCTTCAACCTTGAGTGTTGGAATCCCAGCAGATTCTCTCCTCTGGGCCTTGACGTATCTCCAGAATTTCTTTGGGTCAGACAGAAGGCTTTCCCCCACCACATCATTCAGATATTCGTTGTGGGCCAGTTCTTTCAATCTCTGGACAGAGTTTCTTTTCGTCTTGTACGTTTCCCAGTCATGTTGTGATCTTGTCCGAATCGCTTTCTTGTACAGCCTATCCCTCTTGTCCATCTCTCTGGTGATCCTCTTGGTGATGTATGGATGGCTGACCTTGGACTTTGATTTCCGGTGAGGAATGTGGGTCATGATTGAGAGCATGGAGTTCTTGAAAAAGAGCCAGTTCTCCTCTACTGTAAACTCATCTGGTTTTCTTTCCATGTACGATGCAGTCATTTGAGAACACTGTGCCTTTATGTCTAGTTTGTTTGCTTTGTCATACTGGTAAATTGTCCGAACAGGTTTCCTCTGTAGTTCAGGACGCATATCAATGTCAAAAAGGACAATATGGTGATCACTAATCCCTGGTGTTGTTTGTGTATTGCGCACAATTGCTGGTATAGTCGTAAGGATGAGGTCCAGGACATTTCCAGAGGATGGTCGTGTAGGCTCCTTGCTCAACTGGGTGAGGCTGCATCCATTTACGAAGTTCAGGAAGTGTGAATGAACAGCTTGCGTTCTAGGATTGGACGTGGTGAGATCATTCCAGTTGATGTCCGGAAGGTTGAAATCTCCAGCCAGAAGGAGGGTAGGCAGTTTCCTGTGCTTTTGTTAATTGTTAATCAAGTTCTTTAAACAGGCCTTAAAATTTGATAAAAATCATTCAGAATTTCTTTTTATCAAAGAGACTTCAAGTTATTGATGTACAATTTTGTAAAAAGTTTCAAATATTTGCATTTAGGCTCTTGAATATGTTTAATTCCGAAACTACAAATGGCTTTCCATAATTTTTAAAGTTCGACTTGGGATCTTTGTGAAACACCCACCCCCCCCCCCCCCCCCCGTACTGGCCCGATGGCCCTTAATCAGGAGACATTTATGTTATGCCAGTAAAACTTCATAAAATCAATGCAGTACTTTTTGTACTTTTCAATGATTCCAGCTTTACCAGGATGATTAGTAAATCTGGGCCCCATTTCATAAAACTTTTCCAATTGTTGTAAGTGTCCAATTATGGTATTCTACTATGGCAACAGCCAATCAGCAACAAGCATTTTAGCTGTTGCCATGGCAGTTACAATAATTGGACACTTAAAACAATTGGAAAAGTTGTATGAAATGGGGTCTGATGCATGGTGCCATCTTGCAAATACACATTTGCCTAGTTCAGAATAGTAAATAGTGACCCTCTACATCCCAATGCTTGACAATCTTTTTAATCAAACATAGAGTTCAACTGACCACAATATGTTATATAAATGATATCATATGAGCAAAGAAAATTGGATTTTTCCCGGGATTCAAACCAGGGGGCTCCGGATTGCTAGACTGGCGTTTACCGTCTGAGCTATTAAGTTCATTACCTCATAGGAGACTATCTTGAGCGGTAAGTCATACTGCTGTTGGTTCCTTTTTACTGTCTGGAACATCAATGGGAAAAAAATACATTGTCAACAGATTTAGATGAATACTTATTTATCTAAATATAAGAAGGAAAGTTATGTACTAATAAAATTGCTCCATGCCTGAGAATATCACAATTACAGCACGGACGGAAGAACAGACAACCCAAAAACATAATTACCCCTGGCCACTTCGTTGGCAGAGGCATAAAATTAGATTTCCAGACAAATTACAATGTACATGTATATCATATCATTTGAAACCTCATCACCATTCTAAAATACAACATGTAAGTGCTCATGGGTCTGCAAAAGATGACTTGTCTACTGTCTACGATGTACGAGTCTTTCATGGTTATACTTCCTCCAAATGTATGGGTGTATTATGTATCTAGAATTGGTGCACTTGCTAACATTTGGTATACGGAACAAATATACTGGGAAATATGAGTGTGCCATCAATTACCTCCAATATATATATTGTAATAGAGTATAATAGTACAATAAGGTACCTCTAGTGAGTCATCCCTGTATCCTGTGATGCCTTCGTCCACTGAGAGAAGCACCAGTTTGAGCCCATAGTCGTACCTCTCATTCAGCATCTTCATCACATAGGCAAGCACTGTGGAATCTGGTGGCAAGAAAAGATGTTAAAACTTCAAACATCTGGGGGGGGGGGGGGGGGGGGTTGCATTTAAAGAGTTGCGATTAATCACAAAGTTGCAATTGATCACAAGTCAGAAAATAATTAATTCAAACATATAGAGAAACTGACCAGATATATATCATGCTCTTTTTCAAGTCAGAAAATATGCGAACTTGAGCCTATCAGAATTGCGCATTTAGGCATATTTTCTGACTTGCGATTAAACTCCACTTTGTGTAGTCCACTCCACTGTACTCCACAATGTACGCTTGTCTATCGTTTTGATCTGACCAGTTGTAGAGAGTATCTTCTTCATTGACAAATCCCCCTCTTGCCATGTTGGTATCGTAATATTTGTGTCTGAACTGCAGTATATTCCAATTGGAATTTTAGCGGTTCCCTCATACATGTACCTTGTTGTATTCGTATCAACAATAAAAGCATGGGACAGGTTTCGGTTTTTCAAATTTCCCTTTCGTTAAAAAGATATTTACGATGTTTAAGTGTTCAGATGTTAAATTATCCACTTGACCGCGAAAACCGTGTACAAAATGAGTGCAATGAGTGAGTGAATATCACTTTGCATTTTTGTTCATTACTTGGCCATATAACGTCCATTTAACTTGAAATTTTCACACAACACTCAGTGGACATATCATAACAATAATATACTGTACATTGTATCAACCACTCATCACTTGTTGCACATGTCAAAAAAGTCACTACTAGATCCCTTTAATAGAAAGTTACCTTTCCCTCCTGACGCCCCTATGGCCACTGTCTCCCCTCGTTTGAACAGCGCCCCCGTAGTTATGGTGTGGTGAATCTCCGTCTCAAAGGCTGTATAGAAACACTCCCTGCATAGAGCATCTCCCTGTAAAGAACAATATTATGGACAACCGTGGTAACTACAAAACTGTATTAAAAGCATTTACATTCTTGTATAATCTGTAATTGTGTATTAAAGACTTTTAAAAGTTCTTTATTCTTGGGTTGTAAAGTTCCTTTTCTCGAAGAATGTCCCAGTTACCCAGTGATATGGTGAATCTTAAAGGTGCACCTGTAAAGTGTCCAACTCTGGACGCAAACATTACTTTGAGCTTCCACATTTCTCTTAGAACTACTGTGTTGTTTGGCTTATGGTAAGAGAAGAATAAAATAGGGTTAGATTTTTTCAAATGCTCCTTTAGTATGACGATATCTATGATTGATAATCATTCAGCTCAAGAGCGTTTATAGTCATAAACGTCACGGTCATACTGTAATGAGTTGTAAAGGCTGACACAAATGTTCGCTTTTTTAACCAGGAAAGCAGTGTTCTTTTTCAATGAAACTTTCACACATCATTCGGACATAATCTTACAAATGTCATTTTGGGCAATATCTGACACTTTACAGGTGTAAGTTTCAAAGGCTGTATAAAAGCATTTAGGGCATCTCCTTGTAAAGGACAACAGATTGGCAACAATTTCTAAAGAAAAAAATGATTTAAATACAGAATAATATTAGATGTTGACTTGAGCCATACCAGATTTTAAATTCTTTTAAATTTTAAAAATTTCTTATTTTGATTGGGAGGTAAAACCTCTCTAGGTACATTACCAGTGAGAACTTTGACTTTTAAACAAACACAATACAATGCAGAACTTTGTGATTTAAGCTCTTTAGAAACTATGAAAGAAGAAAGAAAGATAAATCAGGATCTAGATATATAGGAATAACATATGCAGTGTTTTCACATCATATTTCACTATTTCATTTATAGTCTTGAGCAAATTGATCATTTTACAATTAGACTGGCTAGATGGTCAGAGTTATCACACACACTTCACTTGTCTCCTACAACTACATCATACATGTACAATACTTTTGTATTCATAAAGTCAGGCAAGATAAATATAATTCTATCCCCCTTTAGCTGCAAATGATGAACCATATGGGGGCAGTTGTGTGCACCACGTGTGTGTGGGGTGGGCACTGTTTATTCTAAACCACTCACGCAGCGCTCGCAAACGAGCATTAAATACGTTGACAGGCTGTCCGCCACTCTGGAACAAAAGAGGTGCAACCGTGCACCCCTGAGGAGGGAAGAGTAGTGCGAGAGAGAGACACAGAGTGATGGGGATGGTGAAAATGGGGAAGAGAGAGAGAGAAAACAAAATATATAGTCAGACCGGTCTTAGTGGCCACCTGTCTATAGCAACCAATTATACCTACACATACACATTCAGGAAACTAGAGGTGATCCCCTCCTGAGAAAACAGTGTTATGGAACATGTCTATTGAGGTCACCTGTTTACAATGCCACTATTCTTGTTTCCCTTTAGATGGTCATTATCCACAGGGTTGGATGTACAAGTTATATATTATTTAAGAAAAGAAAAGAAAGAGACAGAAAAGGGAGAGACTGAGAGGGAGGTAGAGGGGAAGAGAGGGGGGAAGAGAGGGAGAGAAAGAGGGAGAGAGTAAGATGAGTGAAATAAAGAAAGAGGGGATGGGGTTTCCAGTCAATATTGATTTTCAGGTTCAATTAAATTTGAGGACAATGTCAATTTGATTCTCATATTCCTCTTTCTTTTTTCTTCTTCTTCTTCTTCTTCAATTCTCCAAATATTTTGGTACCCATTTCAACCAGTCAAAGATTTATACCCCCGAGGCTACTTAACATTTGATCTACACCACCTCCTTTTGTTGCGTTTCATTCATCTTCATTTTCACTTTTCACTCTTCCATTTAAAGAAAACAAAATAATGAGCGAACTTCCCGTCTGTTGCAACCTGCTATAAATCTGGTACCAGATTTTGTTCACAATGGAAGAAGAGAAAGCACTTAACAGAAATATAATCTAATCTAAAATAATCCCTTCCCCTACACCCCTACCCCATGTACCCCGAACCAGCTTTATTTCTAGACCAAACCTTGTTTCCATCATCTTCATCTATGCAGTCTTCTCTTTATTTGTTTCCTTTAAAGGGGACCACCAGGCAAAGAAAAACCCATAATTAATGATATGTTTTGATACCGTTGCGTGATATCAAATAGATGCCCAACACTTAGCAAAGGGTAAATGTAATTCATAAATAATGCAATTAATTACCGCCACTTACGGAACCATTATGGCCTCATGGTTCCGTACGCACCAAACATCTGGGAGTGCGCCAATTCTATCATTTGGAGACAACAGAATCACAGACGATGCATTGTCCTAGACAGGTCTTCTGCAGACCCATAAACACATTGTAGTATGGTGATGCGTTTTCCAATTATATGTTTTTCTGGAAACATATTTTTTTGAACTTTTGGGTCAAATGGACTTACTAAAAATGTTACCTTTCATTTATAACAATACTATTTGTTGGTGGTGGTACCCTTTAAAGGGATCTACATGTAGTAACATTGTCAAATTCCTCAAAATCTAGCAGTTCTTGCACACCTTGTTGAATTCATTTTACCCATATAAGCATGGAACAGCTTACATTTTTCAAAACTTATCTTCCTGCCGTTACAAAGATATGTATGATTGAAGTGTTTAGATTTATAATTTTCTACTGGATAATAATAAATGTGTACAAAGTGAATAGCGAATATCACTTTGCATTTTTACTCATTACTTGGTCATAATGATTTACCAAGGAATTTTCACACATCACTCGGTGGACATATCAGGTCACAGAAATACACAATTTATCAACCATTTGCCAGTTTTTGCACATGCCAACAAATTTACTAGATCTCCTTAATGAGCAAGCTACTGTACTTGCAGTCAGCCAAAAATCTAGTACTTACCATTTTTTTCTTACAATGAAAAAAAAGACAAACTTAACAGAATACTTCATGCCAATGATCCAGATCAAATAAGCATTGATTTTTTCTGTTTTTACTCTCCATGAAAGTCTCTCGTATCATTCTAAAGAATCTTACATGAAATTGGTATATGATTGAAGTCTCATATTACTTTTGGGAAAATATCAAGTTAATGGATCACTTTAAATGTCTTTGCAAGGATCTTCAGTACTGCAGGAGGCAGATTAATTAGAAGATTAAATGGCTATAATAATTTCTTTAAAAAAAAAAAAATAGTTAGATTGTCCCGCCCCACCACTGCCAGACGCAAACACTTCAGGACAAATCATGTTGATTAACCCCTTGATTACAGGAACCGAGTGAGCTGTGTATACAGTATATGGGAATTTCAGAATCGCGAAGGAAACAGGTTAAAGGGACTTAGTAACATTGTCCAAATCCTCAAAATAAAATTTTCATTATAGCGGTTCCCTCATACCTTGTTCTATTCGTATTAACAATAAAATCATGGGACCGGTTTCGGTTTTTCAAATTTCCCTTTCGTTACAAAGATTACGATCGAAGTGCAGTGAGTTAGAGAATATCACTTTGCATTTTCACTCATTACTTGGCCATGCAATGTCCATTGACTTGAAATTTTCACACAATACCCTGTGGACATATGAGATAACAACAATATACATTGCATCAACCCTTCATCACTTTTTGCACATGTCAACAAAGTTACTAGATCCCTTTAAGACACATTGCCAAACTGATTAGGGGTGACTTCATAAATGCTTCATATTTGTTTACAAGTACAAATCATAATGTAATAGTCCGTCTGTCAGAAGCGCACACTTCTATGTGCATTTGGGCTAATCATAAGGCATTGTCAAACTCTCAAGGATGCGTGGATTGGGATGACAACCAGTAATGTAGCTCTAATTACATGCCATTTAATTATGATATTTTAATAATAGGTTGTCCCACCCCATCCCCTGCCAGACGCAAACACTTCAGAACAAGTCACGTCGATTATAAAGACACATTGCCAAACTGATTAGGGGCGACTTCAGAAATGCTTCATAATATTTGTTTGTACAAATTATAATTTAATAGTCTGCCTGTCATGTGAGCTGATCAGAAGTCATTGTCAACCTCTCAAGGATGTGTGGATTGGGCTGACAAGATGACAACCAGTCATGTGGCTCTAATTATGAGAAGCGCACACTTCTAGATGCATTTGGCCTGAAAAGGCAAGCCTCCACACGATATTTTTCCGGCCCGTTCGGGCAAGTAAAATCATAACTTTTTCAAATTTCACTTGCCCAAACAGAAAGTTTACTTGCCCACTTACATCTAGAGGAGACTTAAACCTAAGGAATGGCATTATTCCCTAATTATAGTTTAAGACCAATAATTTAGTTGCCCCATTGGGGCAACCAAACTAGGAAATTTATGATATTTTACTTGCCCCACACCAATTTTCACTTGCTTTGGGCAATAGGGCAAACTTGTTCTAGTGTCGAGCCCTGCAGAGGGCATTGTCAAAAGTTCTTTTAAGGATGCAAGGATTGGATCAATTGACAAGATGACAACCAGTGATGTAGCTCTCTAATTACAAGCCATTTACCCTTCCGACTGTACCAACAAGTCAGTGTGGTTATGTCAATCATTATAGTCATCGCTAGGAAAACATCGACAAATGATCTCAAGAAGGCATACATGTAGATAGCGAGATGATTACACATTTTGACAGCCAGAGACGGATGGACAACAGTCTGTTCCTTTAATTGCCACGAAAGTGTTTCTCAGTGTTTCCTGAAACCTGACTTGAGCTCTATTGGCAAGCCAGAGGGGCCTCTTTCATAAAAACTCTTGACATTGTTGTAAGTGTCCCATTATATTAACTAGTAGGTCAACAACCAATCAGCATTGAGCATTGCAGTTGTTGCCATGGTAGTTTTTGACACAATTTGACACTTTTTATGAAACAGGGCCCAGGTCTGCACATGGATCCTCATTACAGAGAACTCTGATATCACAAAAGCTAATTTGGCTGGTCCAAGTTTCATAGATTTTGTTCTTTCCCCCCCCCCCCCCCCCCTGAACAATGTTTGGTAATTTTCATAGTCCCAAGGACCTTTTTTTAGTGAGCTAGCTTTCACTCTACATTCATGTGCAAGGTTATTTTGCTGAGCACTACAAATTTGTCATCATTCCTTCCTTGTTTTCCCCTGAAATAAGGTAATTTTCATAGTCCAAAGGTCCTTGTTTGAAGAGTTTCCACTGTAAATGTATGTATACATCAGTGAAGAACATACATGGGGGCTGAGGGCGAATTCGCCCCCGAAATTCAAAAAAGAGCCCCCGAAAATCGTAAAAGAGCCCTGGCAGTAACTTTGCATAGTATAGAGTTCAATGCAAAACAAATTTGTGAGTGTTATTAAAAGTAGCCCTCCCCCCCCCCCCCCCCCCCCCTTCACCAGATATTTGTTTGTATTAATTTGTTCCCTTGTATGTACATGTATGTGCCAGCACCACACATCTTGTCTGTAAACATGGGCACATGCCAGGTCGTCTGCCGACCATGTCAGCCAATGGGATGGGAAGGAGGGGCTCAATACCATGACAGCTGGTTGGTGTGCGTCTCGACAGGTCTCACGTATGCATGCTCTTAACAATCTTTCTCTCTCCTCCCATCCTCCTCCTCGTCTCCCCCATTTTTTTTTATCAATACAATATTTTAATCATCATCTGCATGATTGCAATTTGTTTGGGCTTAAATCATAATTTGCTGGTTGTTAGCCCAAGAGCTGACAGGAGAAGAAGGGATGGCATGACTTGATGGATGGGTGAAAGAAATAGAGGGGGACACTTCCCTTTAATTTTGTTTCATTCCCCACCCCAACCCATCCCAATACAGAGACAAACACATTACATGCTTTGCCTAGAGAGCAAATAATCACCTTCGTGTAATTAATTTCGGATTCAATCACTGGTTGAATATCCCAGCTGACAGAAGAGGGGATGGATAGAGGGGATGGATGGATGGATGGATGGATGGATGGATGGATGGATGGATGGATGGATGGATGGATGGATGGATGGATGGATGGATGGATGGATGGATGGATGGATGGATGGATGGATGGATGGATGGATGGATGGATGGATGGATGGATGGATGGATGGATGGATGGATGGATGGATGGATGGATGGATGGATGGATGGATGGATGGATGGATGGATGGATGGATGGATGGATAGATGGATGGATGGGTGGATAGATGGAAGTATGGATGGATGGATGATCTTTAGAGGGTTGGAACTTGGATGGATGGATGGATGGATGGATGGATGGATGGATGGATGGATGGATGGATGGATGGATGGATGGATGGATGGATGGATGGATCGGATGGAGATCGGATGGATGGATGGATGGATGGATGGATGGATCGGATGGATGGATGGATGGATGGATGGATGGATGGATGGATGGATGATGGATGGATGGATGGATGGATGGATGGATGGATGGATGGATGGATGATCTATAGAGGGACGGATGGATGGATGGATGGATGGATGGATGGATGGATGGATGGATGGAGGATGGATGAATGGATGGATGGATGGATGGATGGATGGATGGATGGATGGATGGATGGATGGATGGATGGATGGATGGATGGATGGATGATGGATGGATGGATGGATGGATGGATGGATCGGATGGATCGGATGGATGGATGGATGGATGGATGGATCGGATGGATGGATCGGATGGATGGATGGATCGGATGAATGGATGGATGGATGGATGGATGGATGGATGGATGGATCGGATGGATCGGATGGATGGATGGATGGATGGATGGATGGATGGATGGATGGATCGGATGGATGGATGGATGGATCGGATGAATGGATGGATGGATGGATGGATGGATGGATGGATGGATGGATGGATGGATGGATGGATGGATGGATGGATGGATGATGGATGGATGGATGGATGATGGATGGATGGATGGATGGATGGACGGATGGATGGATGGATGGATGGATGGATGGATGGGTTGGGTGGGTGGATGGATGGAAGGATGGATGGATGGATGATCTATAGAGGGTTGGATGGATGGATGGATGGATGGATGGATGGATGGATGGATGGATGGATGGATGGAAGGATGGATAGATGTATGGATAGAGGGATGGATGGATGGATGGATGGATGGGTGATGGAAAGATAGAGGGATGAATGATGGATGGATGGATGGATGGATGGATGAACGGAATAGTGGGAATACTTCTTATTTTGTTCACCTCCCCCTAGGCCTCTATCTCTCATCTTACCCCAATGTTTATTTTGTGCAGAATCATCCTCAAAATTTGGGCTTAAGGACATTGTCCACCTTAGGCAAGCAAACATTCTTAAGTTGTGTGATTATTGTCAAGATTATAAACTGGGCTCCAAAAGAAACTTATCACTTCTTCAGAGCGACACACATTAAAATCCAAAGCATACAAATTAATCATAATTGGGCATATATTAGCTATAATACTCCTCAGCAAGCACATCTAAAAATATTATGTTTGCTTTAGTCAACAAAGAATAAAATAAGGTGAAATTGCGAGGTCATTTTTCAGAAATCACAGAACTGCTTCGCCTTCCGGGCACGGAGCTCGGTACGGATAATAGGCAGTCTAGTGGTTACATAACCTGCCTTTGATGTTGAATGAATAGCTATTTAAAGTTCTGAACAGACTGCCTTTCGTGGAGGTTCGCAGCGAGCAGTTTCTGTAATTTTTGAAAAATGACCTGTAGCGATTCCATCGCATTTTTCTCTTTTTTGGCAAAAGCAACCTTTCAATTTTTCAGATATGCTTCATAAGAAGAATGATAGCTTATCTGTGTCTAAATATGATTCAATTTGATGCGATGGATTTTAGTGAGCGTCGCTCTGTAGAAGTGATAAGTTTCTTTTGGAGCCCAGTTTACAAGAAAATACAAAATTAAGAGCTAGTCTGAGAATAATTTGTTAGAGCTCAAAATAACATACAGTTGCTGCAACTGTTTAATTAGTCTATCATTTGCAGACCCTTTATTGTATTTCATGTTGGATGGATGGATGGACGGATGGGTAGATGGAATGATAGATTAATGGAAGGGGGAAGGGTGAATGTACTGCTGGGTGGAAGGAATTAAAGGCAGTTAATTTTATTTATTTTGTATACTGACCCACACATACAATGTAGCTACATTACAATAGCGTTGTGTAAAGATCAACATCTTCCGCCTGCTGCACTATCCAACACAAAAACATTTTTTGTCGGCCGATCCTCCCTCCATTTACCAGCAAAAAAACTTTTGTTTATGTGATCCACACTTCATATACCTTTGATAATAATTACCTACTCTGTTGTTTTGAAGACCTCAAAATTTTGTTTTATTTCCCGTCCGTTTTCCTTACTGACATGACCGATGCGTCCTAAAACACAGCGTTCAATGGTTGAACGGTATAGTGTACGAATGGGCGGTATGCTCAGGTATAGCCTATTTAGTATCTGCCACAGTATGTAATGGGTATGATGCAGACAAGTAAAAATACAAAATTGAATACAAGATAAATCTGCAATCTTTACTCACCCTCATAGATGTAAATCCATACCTGAATAATCACTTTATCCATAGATGGTTTCATTTTCAGTTTTGGGTCCACTTTTCATACATAATTCAGGTTATTTCTCTACTAATCTACTGTAGTGTTTCCACACTGTGTAGGAGTGATCTGTGAATAACATTGCAAGTAAAATGTACAGTATCTCAAAGTGGTCAAAAGAGGGCGCTATGCATACTGTATTGCACAGAAATACAATATAAATACTAGAACCCCAACTGAATAAGCGTATAGCGTTTTAACCACAGAGATAGGCCACACCTTTATCAGCAAGTTTTTGAAAATACGCACCGAATGTCATGCAAATGAGGTAGTACGTCAGATTTTTTTCATTTGAATAAATTATCAGACGTGGATTCATTGGATAAATTAACGACATTACGCAAAAAGCTAAAGTAATTACGCATTGCGCACTTGCAGTTGCCATGGCATTTAAACACGCACTTCTCAGCAAAATTGCGCTTCATAATACCAAAGACGCTTAAGTATTCTAATTCATCTCTATTATTTTAATTACGCGCAGTACTAACAGTTACGCGATGTCATGTATTTAATTGCGCACAGTCAAGAAACAGGGGATTTCCCTACTAGGATCAAAATATTGTTTTTCATTGTGACGTCATAACAGAGGCATACCATAAATTCGTGCGTGATAATTGTGAAGTTCGCGCCCGCGCATTATTATGAATGAATTTACGCTAATATTACCATGGCAGCCAGTCGAATTAACATACAAATCGGTGGTTCTCGTCATTAAAAATTTGCCAACTTCCCTTTTGAGTTGGGGGGGCCTGCTGTATTGAACTATGTACATGGTGTGTGTGTGTTTGTGTGTAACAGTATACAGATAGCTGTAGGTAGTGCAACTCATAAGCAAGAAGTTGGGATCGTTTTTCCTCTATTATTTTTGGATTTCTACCCTGGATTTTAATTTTCTACCAAAAGGTATGACTTCTTTTTAGATATTTATTGCAGTAAAGAGTAATTCTAATGATATATATCACTAATTGTCTGTATTTTGATAGCTTTCTAGTCTAGCAGATTATCAGTATTGATTTCCACCTACCTGAAATACTGCATACAAGTGCAAGGGGCTTATACAGTAAGCCCCTTGACTTGCAGGGGTGCGGTATGCTTATCTCCAGCGTATTAGTGTAAATGCGTGTAAATATGGTCCAACTGATTGGACCATCTATCTACTTTTTAGTAGATGTGTATACTGTATTGTACTGACCATTCAGTTTTTAGTTATGATTTACAGTGTCGCGCGCGCCCTGTATCTATACTAAAATTACATGACAAGAAAAATATGTATTAATATATAAGTGAACATAAAAGAAATACTGATATAACATGTAGTGACTTACAATTATGAACAAGTGCAATCCAAACAAACAGTGGGGGAGCAAGCACCTCTCTGCACCAAATAAGCAGGTACCTGCTTATTTGGTGCAGAGAGGTGCTTGCTCCCCCACTGACAAACGTCAAACATCGTTTAATTTTAAATGAATAATACAAATTAAAATCACTCACACTCATAGCATCAGCAGCTCACTTAACAATATCATCATCACAACATCACCAATAATTCCGCCTATATATTATGCATCATCCATAAAATGAAGGCAAGTTGCAAGAATCGCTTATAATATAAATCTGTGCCCAAGTCTACAGTAAAATGATCCAAAAACATCAAACTTTGCCGATGACATTGCTTCAAAATCGCTGCAATTTGCGTGTTTCTGAAAATTCTTGACTAGCAAGCGTATGCGTGACTGCGGTATTAGTTGAAATATTTGCGTATTTTGTACATGCATTAGCGCCATAGCCGAAACTGGCATTTCGCTGAGCTTTAAACTTCACTCTAGTCGTGCACATGTGTGGCTCTTCCTACAATGGCATCAACGAATATAGCCGATCCGAAAATAGAAGGCAATGATGAAAATGATAACGGACGGCATTTTATTGTTTGGAAGTAACACAAATCACAACGTTTGGGACTAATACAAAAAACTGACGCCGTGACGATATCGATCAAATTGAAGTTTCATCTAACTTTACAGGTATGTAAGCAGACTTGTAAGCAATGGCAGACATGCGATGAAAACTTACAGTTTTAGGCCTCTTTAATATCGCAGATCCACGACAAATCCTGCACGGAACTGGCATTTTGAATCCGATACGCTCGTTACCACTGCAATATTAAACAAACACTCACGTTGTCGTCAATTTGAGTCAGATTGCGCAATATAATGAGGGTGGGGCGCGCCGGGGGGGGGGGGGGGGCCGGGGGGGCGTTTATTTTTTCCGTAACCCTAACGCGTCGGAATTCGTGAAAGCGCGCTGGAAAGCTAAGACTAGCTCGCGGTGTTGATTTACACGCAAGCCTAGCTATTTTCTCAATAAAATCGTGGCTTCACACACCATGATGACTGTGAGTGTGATAGACTGATAGTTATACGCCTAGATGAATCATAATGTTCCTAGTCTCATTGTCGTGGTCGTAGTCCGCATCGAGATCGGACACTAATTAAATAATGGTCACCCTTGCCCTTGGACTTGTCTTATCTAGTTCGATGTCGCAGAGCCGCAAATTTTGATGCATAATAGCAGCGGGGGCTAGTCTTGGCTTACCAGCGCGCTTTTACGAGTTTTTGAGGAAAAGCGACGCATTAGGGTTACGGAAAAAATAAACGCGGCCGGGGGGGGGGGGGGGGGGGGGGGGGGGGGGGGGGGGCAGAGTGCAGCATGCAACTGGCGCTGGCGAAGCTACGGGGGCCGGGGGGGGGGGGGAGGAAGTAAGGTGTCCGCCACCACCACTCCCCCCCCCCCCCCCCCCAGGGGCGTAGCTACGGGGGGGGGGGGGCCTGGGGGGCACGTGCCCCCCACAAATTCTGTGGCCCCCCCCCCAGGTGCCCCCCACTGAAAATTCATGCTTGATAAACAAATATTTGAATTAAAAACAATGCCGTTAGAACAGTATAATACAAAGAAAGAGGGTTCTCTCCAAAACCCTATCCCTCCCCCTCTGGCTCTGCCCCGCCCTTGGTCGCTTCGCTCCCTCGGGAATGACTCATTCTTGGCTGTATATATAGGCTATGTTGTAGGATCATACATAATGTGGCATATATGGTTTATGTTGGAACTGTGTATGACACTAAATACAATATTTGTGTGTGTGTTGGGGTGCATCTTACGCCCGAATTTCCATCTAGGTATGCACCAGATTGCACAATTTCAAGTCCAAAAATGCAAAAGCTCCCTACAGTGGGAGGGGGGACACCCCCCCTCCCACACCCTCCCCCCCCCCCCCCCCCCCCCCCCCCCCCCCCGCTCAGTCGCTTCGCTCCATCGCAATGTCTCACTCTCACCTCTGGCTCAAAGTTGGCAACCCTGTAATTTTGTGTCATTTTTTCAGTGTGTGGATTTTTCTTCAATTTACATGAATCATACAAAAATACACAAAGGCGAATACTTTACTAGTATGTTGCCTCTATTTCAGCTACATGTACCTCCAACAGTTGAAAAGTAAAATGATATATTGTGCCCCCCCCCCCCCCCCACGAAAATGTAAGGGCCCCCCTCTCTCCCCCCCCCCAAGTGCCCCCCCCCCCGCTCAAAAATCCTAGCTACGCCACTGCTCCCCCCCCCCAATTTGACAATGCCACATGGGCACTTTTCGAAAGAGGTGAAGAGGTGTTCTTGTCTAGTGGTTATCGGTCCAGGTTTGAACCTAGGCTTCGTCTCTCGGATGGTGACGATAAAGGGCGGTCCTAGTCGTATATGATCAAAATTTATTGAACGTGTCGGCAAAAAAACCAAATAATCAAATAACTTTTCGGCAGAGAATGCCTAAAACAAGGACAAATACATAGAGTGTTCTACCCAATAATTTGCATCCCCCCCCCCCCCCCCACCCCTCCCCGCCCTGTCAGTCCGAGAAAACAAAATAGAGGGTATTTTTTGTTGCAAATGCATTATTCATATTATATTGATAGCACAATATGAAATTACATGGACAAATCTAATAAAATATCATATATAAAGATACAAATTAAAAAAAATAAAAAGGAATATATGCATCCAATAATGGGAGTTGTTCACCATTTTCGGGGTGGGGTTTTTTAAGTTTTTTTTTAAAGGGCATAAAAACATAGAAATGTCAAATTATTTATGTTGAACACAGTAACTTCATGCGCAAAAATTTGTTCAGAACGCTTTGTTGTTAAAATAGCAGCCGTCATAGTAAATTGATCGACCCGTAAATTTGTCTTCATTTCAACTATCTTTCTTATTTTCTTCAGCTTCAAAATATGTGGTAAATTGATAATTGTAATGCCTGACAATGCAATGCTCGAATAACAAGTCGTCTCCGGATCTCTGAAAACGGAAAAACCCGAAAGGCGTTATGATCATAGTAATACGAATAATATTGAGCGCATCCGTGATATTTCATTGATATTGTACAAGAAAAGGGATTAACATAAAGTGATAATGGTGTGGAGTGGAGCAAGTGGAGAGAGGAGGGGATGATGAGTTCGCTGGTTTTTGTTTACTTCTGAAACTTCGACAAAAAAGCGTTATGATCATGAAATGTACTTGTTTGTAAAACAAATAACGCATCGATCCTTGTGACTTTTGTTTAAATAAGAAAATTGATTGGGACAAATTGGCTTTGGGGAGGGGGGGGGGGTGGTGGTGGGGAGAGGGGAAAGGGACGTTACGTTGGAGGGGAATAGGATGAAACTAGAACAGACTATAGCTCAAGTCACGTGCCGCTTTTTCATCGGATATTTCGGCTTGGTGCCGGGCACGTGTTGTTATTTTCCACCAGCAAACCATATGTTCGCGTTTTCAGTCGACGAAGTGAAAATTACACTTTTAACCCTCCGAGTGCCATTTTCAACTGTGTAGTTACAATATTCCCAGAATATTGAATCGCTCCTAAATGCCCACAATACACATCATGGTCGTACCGACTCCCCGGCCGCGGGGTATATCGATACTTACTGCACTGCCCATCTAAATTATTTATTGTAAATTAAATGGGTCAACTGGATATTTGCAATACAATTTGGAATTAACGACCTCCGGCCCCCTCCCATACACCACACAAATACACCACACAAATTAGAATTGGGTTAAAACATCACTTTAGGGGCTTAAAACAGTTCATTTTCGGTTTAAATCATCTGACTTCATAATACTCATCTGTGTTGGCGAAAAAAAGGATGCATGTTGTTATTCGGGCAAACTTTAGACTTCTTGGAACAGATATTATTTGCCTGTTCGTCATTAGTGACGGAGTTCAGCACGCGAGGGGCTGTTGTCTATTGCATAAAAAAAATCTCTCTCGTTTTTCAGCCTACAAGCAACAAAAAACACCGAAACAAAAACTCGCCATTGAGGTATACCTGAAAAAGATGCGATATTGCTCGCAGATGACGAGATTTTTGCCAAAATATATATGAGACAAGTTTCCCGGATATGACTGTGTTTTGCCCGAAAATAACATGGTTTTGTCCGACTTTGAGGTACTTTTTGCCCGAATGTGGTCATGTTCAAACCTCTCGTGGGAGTGCAACCCCCAGTCACCCCCCCCCCCCCCCCCTCTCGCCTCGTATGCCTATGACGTTCGTCCATAGCTTCGGGGGAGGGGGTAAGGGGCACGCCCCCTCCCAAATAACAAACAGAAGGGAGAAGCTAAGAGGAAATCAATACAGTGTGCCCCAAAATATTTCGCCTGCCCCGCCCCCAATCAGTCCGACCTCGCTATATACGCCACCGGGCCTACATATACGCAATCATGGCGATGGGGATAGAATTGGTGGCATATGCTCGGCACGTGCCCTATTCTCCCAAACCAGCTATTAAAAGCTTATTCCATTTGCTTTTATTTCTCGACATCCCAAAGTGGATTAGGCAAGAGGGAGGTGGTGGTGGGGGGGGGGGGGGGGGGGGGGTGGTCACGGGACGCAGTGGCGTAGTGTGGTCGGAATGACTGGGAGCGCGATATTTGTTGTGTTTTTTTTTTTGGGGGGGGGTTGCACGCCTTATTTCTTTATTTATTTTCTCAAACACTTTCCCTTCATTGTTTTTTATTTTATTTATAGTGTTTGTCATGCAATTGGGGCACACTAGGGGGTGATGTGCCCCCCCGCTCATGCCTCTAGTTACTACACCACTGAAGGGGGGGGGGGGGTATAGGAAGAATAGAGGGAGGTGGTGGAGAAATGGTGGCGAATTGTTTGCGAATGCTTCTCGCACATGACACGCCCTTCCAAATCGGTTATTAAAAGCTTATTCGATTTGCTTTGATTTCTTGATCACTTGAACTTATTAAAGAAGGTGAAGAAGATGGAGAGGGAGATGGGGGTGGGGCCGCTATATACTGAACGGCTGTACGGGTCAGAGACGGGTAGGATGAACAGAAGGAGGTGGTGGAGAGATGGTGGCGAAGTATTTGCGAATGCCTCTCGCACGTGACACGCCCTTCCAAAGCGGCTATTAAAAGCTTATTCGATCCGCTTTCGTCTCGCATTCGAATCTCACTTGTGGCGGAGACGGACCGACGAGATTCCGGTTCCCTGTTGAGAAATTTTTCTTCATGGACTTGGCTGAAACAAAAAATATTTTGACAATCTTGTATCGGGTGCAATTATCAATTCCCATTTACAGCATCTCACTCTTACGGATTTATACTGACTTCGAAAACTATTTTGCTGTAAATGGTAAAAGGATCGATCTAAATATTTGAAAGACATCGTTAACTGAACCATTTTTTATTCTGTCTATCTCGAATAATTGTATTCCAAACAGAGTGGAGTAAACATAATCCTTCCATATTCTTTCAATATTATATTAAAATCGAGAAACATTTTTTTTCTTGGAAGTGGTTGGTCGCCAATGCCCACGAGGCCCTCACAGGATGAGAAGAACGTCTTTGTCACCAGTGTTCGATTCCGGAGCCGAACTCAGCGATGAAAGCGGATCTACCCACTCGACGCCCGATTCGTGCTATCAACCATCAGACGGCGAGGCGCATCCTCTGCGGAGACATTCGCTGGTGGACTACGGCAGCGTCAACCATCGCGGTGGGCATATGATGACGGGTAGTGACGGTGCGGTGACGAGGGAGCTACAGGCGATGACGGAATCGAGGCTAAACGAACTCCAGACGCGAGGTTTATCATCTTATCTGATCGGGAATCTGCACTCTACGTTGTTGTCGCCGTCGACACTCGTGGCAGATGATGGCGATGAGTCATCGTCGTCGTTATGTGGCGACATCAAACCGGGGTCCGAGCACGACCAGCAGGATCTGCGACTCAAGATCAACAGCCGGGAGCGGAGGCGCATGCACGACCTCAACAAGGCGCTCGACGGGCTCCGCGAAGTGATGCCCTACGCGCAGGGCCCCGCTGTACGCAAACTCTCAAAGATGTCCACACTCCTCCTCGCGAAGAACTACATCATGATGCTCCGCAGCAGCGTGGACGAGATGCGAGCGTTGCTCGGAGACGTTTACCAGGGCCAGCCGGAGCGAATCGCGTCGGGGCTTACATCGCTTCCCCACGCGTCACCGATGTCGCGCGGTCATTCGTCAGCGCTTTCGAATCACACTCGCTCTCTGTCGAGATCGCCGCGAGATCCCCCTGGTGTCTTGACGTCCGTCAACCCCTTGGTCAATCAACACAATCACTACGATAACCATCGCCATCATTACAGCAGCTCTGTTCATTCGACGACGGCCTTGTCGACATACGGTGCCGCAAAGATTGGGGTCAACGAATACATACTCAGTGAAAACATCGACAGCAGGAAACCAACGCAGATGACACCCGCACCCGAATTCGAACTAAACAAGGTGAAGCGTTCGATTGGTGATCGTCGAGCGGCGCTATTTGAGATATCATCACCACCACTCGCGGAAGAAAATGCGTACACATCGCCTTTTAAACCAGTAAGGCCGTCATCACTTTCGTCATCGTTTATTCCAAGAGGGGCGTCATCAGCTCTACATCCACCCATATCGATGATGACGAGCCCTGCGAAGTCTCATGATGGTCCGATATCGATCACTGGTACGGCATGGTCACCGTCTATTTCTATATCGCCATCATCATCATCTGCGCCATCATCCACTCCAGAGTGGACTTCGCAAGCCAAAGTGATATCGGCATCATTCAAATCATCGTCATCACCAGCAACATCATCGACATCACTACTGCCGTTGAACATCGACTTCGCGCGTCAGCATCTTCGTCATCATCACCATCGTCATCATCCTCGATATCATACGCTGACGGACAACCACATCAGTCATCTGGGACATTCCCATGCTTCTAACATTATATAACCTGCATGACCACACTCGGTGGTTGATCTGTATGTGGTTATGTCGGGACGATTTTGAACTCGTCTAACCATGTCTACCGTTCCGATGCTGAGTGCCAAATCGAGAGCGTCGTGTGAATTACACGTAATGATCGTTATGAATCTATTTATTAGCTACGAGGACGAGACATTTTTAATAAAGCAAGAAATAAATCATTATAAAACAAAGGGGTAGTTAAGTTTTGGTATAGAGGGCGCTGCACGAAATAATTTTTTGGTGAGATAATGAAAAACTGAGTGTAAAATTTGAAAGAACATACAATTTTAATGGCAGAATAAACTTTATTTGATCAAAATCGGTTCAGAAACGGCTGAAATATCAATAAATATATCCAATCGTAATAAATCTGGGGCCCAGATATATTCGATGATTTTTTTTTTTATTAAAAAAATGCTTACACTTTTTCAAATTTTTTTAAAAAGAGGCTTTAAAATAGTAGTTGATGATTCAAAACGTCACATGCATAATTTTGTATGAAAAATGGTTGAAACCAATGCTTTTTTAGAGAGCGCCCTCTTGTGTTTTAATGTCTCTTTTTGAATGATAACAGGCTTTTACTTAGTCGTTTGTATTTTTCTATACATTTCGAGCATGGTAGAGTTATAACTATTAGTTTGTAATGTTATCATGCAGGTTTTGGTTACTAAAGCTCAGCCTTACTATACTTAATTTGATATGTTTTGTTGGAAGCAATAATAAATTGAAATTGAAATTGAAAAAATTACCAAAACTGTATACTACCCCTTTAACCCTTGTCTTCAGCATGAACAAAATTTATCCGTTGTCCTTTTTATCAAAAACACACAATTTTACGAGCAAAAACAATTAATCCTTATTGTGTATTTTGACATTTTATAGAAATTGTTTGTGATATAGATCGATACTTCTTTGTTTCGATTTGTAAAAAAAAAAAAAAAAAGGACTTCTTACATTGAAGTGAAAAACTTCTGGCTTATGTGTATACGTTTGAATCATGCTGTTGTTTTGTTTTTTCAAAAGAAAACTTTGGTGGTATATACCAGACAATTTACAATGACTGGGTTTTCGTGTGCAATATCATAACGTTGTTGTTTTTAGGAACGAATGCAAATTGCATTGCAATTAATTCACACCAATATAAACGCTATCAAGTTTATAGTGTTTCTATATATAGGTTAAAGTGATTTCTTTTATCCTCTATATGGTTTGGGGAAAATATAAATATAGTGTTTATGCTTATGCTGGGTATATAGAAAAGTTCTGGACGAGAGACTGGTTCAAAATATATGAATGTAATTCATATTTTCATATTATCACCTGTTCAAACAACATTATAAGTTATAGCTCGAACTCCTCTGTATTTTCATATTCTGTATACTATATATAATCTTCTTATCTTCAAGCGCTTAGTGGCTTGTTTGCATTAAAGGAACTACAGCGTCTAGATGGCCTAATTTTCACAATTCGGCTCTCTATATGTAATTTTTCCCGAAGAAAAATAATTTGGCAGTCATTTCTCATGAAATCAATCAATTTTGGGGTAATTAGTAAATATCTAATTGTCCTGGGAACGCCCCTTTTAAATCGCCAAAATGTGACGTCATCTAAAGAACGGACTAATGAACTAATTTCTGTAGATGACGCGTCATGACGTAAGCCAATGAATTGTCAATCACATGTCCATCACGCTGCCGATTCCGGACCCTAAATGTGGATGGGGCGTAAACTGGCTGCCAAGTGAGATTGTGTTTATTTTCATGGATTTTTTTTCGGCAGACCTGTGTTTCAAGTCATCAACTATGGAATAAGTGTCAAAGTACGTTGTATTCTTTAGGGCCTTTAAGCGCTATTTAAATTCGTCATGTTCTATTATCATATGTATGATACCGCCCTCTAGACCAAAACTTTGGTTTCGTTTTATATAAATCTGTACACATATTTTGAATTCTAAAAATTGAAATCTAACGTTTATTCTATATAATTGCAAGGTTGTTTTGATAAAAATCCGTCAAGATATTGCCGGAATATTTTTAATTGAAACAATTAGATTCACAATTTTTTTAAAAAATCAGTGAGAGAATCTTCAAAGCAAGAACATTTTCTAACTGCATTTTGAATGAAAACAACCACCCGATATCGTTCTATACTCTTCAAGTATATGGTTGCATAATAACTTTAATTATTCGTGTTTTTTGTTTTATTACATGCATGCAGGCTTACAACTTTTATTCAGTAAAATTCTGTTCGACCATAGCACTTTGACTTCAGACCAACTTCTGCAAGCGAATAATTATGTAAGCTGTAATAGCGTAAGAAATAGATCAAGCAACAAAAAATGTTTTGTTTTTACATACCGGTTTTAATACATATTTCGAATTTAAGATAGTATCTGATTTTGTCTTGAATTAAACAATCGTTTCAAACGTTTAAAAAAGTTAATATTCTCTCTAATTTGGTGCATTTTATGTTTTCATGAATGTAAAGAGGATCCTAGTGCATTTGTTTGTGTGATTGCCACGGTCGAATGTTGATTGTGTGTGTATGATTTGCCGATTAATTGCTTGGTTGGTTTTTATTTCAATTTCAATAAGAACATTAATTAAGAACAATTTTTAAACATAGCGATATGTAATTTAGAAATCTAGAAGAGTTTACATGCAAAATACAATATCCCAATTGTTGTCAATTTGAGATATTGGCGAATTGTGAAGTTGTTGAAATAAAATATAAGGAAAATGGTTTTTAAAAAAATGTTATACTTTTCACTTATTGAGCGAAGTATCATTTTAAAATAGACATATTTCTTTTAATAATAATATAGTATTATAATGGCTGCTTAAAACTGTTTTAATGCGTTATCATGCAACAAAACAATTATTATAAGTTCCTATACAATGGTCATTAAAAAGTCACTTCAATTTATTACAATAATATTATAAACAATTATAGAAAGACGCATCATAATAGAAAACTAATTATTATTGTGTATATATCTATTCTTGATCGTGTGATTGACATGGAAGTGCATAAAGGTCACGTTGCCCAGGGATGCGAAATAGGAGTCTCGGTAAAATGCCCCTGCCCCCCGCCCCCCCCCCCCCCCCCCCCCCCCCCCGCCCCCACTTAAAGGAAGAAAACAACAGAATAGAGAAATAAGTGTATAATTAATTTATAATGAATCTAAATTATGAAAATAACAGTAGTGATACTAATAATAGGCCTAATGATATAGAGACAAAATTAGAAATTCAGTGAGTACTAGTAGAGTTCCGCAACAATGTTCTTGTTTACTTGTTTGTAGTGCTGGCGTTCACTCTGAACCATTCATATTTTATTTGGTCAGTTGGTTACTTGGTTTTAACAGAGAGCGCTCTTTATCATCCCCATCCGAGAGACGCAGCCAAGGTTCGAACCCACCATGGCCTTGCATTCTCTGGGGCACATGATACAACTGACAAGCAAAAGCAGACATAATATCATAATTTGGGATGACTTTAAAGTGGTATTATTCATTATTCTTATTCTTTTCGGCAATTTTCTTGCGAATTGCAAATTGAAAAAAAAATAATGGCAACATACACTGCACCAGTTAACTGGAGTTCTAGTTCTCATAGGATGGGATGTTGGGGGAGATTCAGAAAGGGATATATTCTGACCTAAATAATGATGGGGTACCGGCAGTGGCGTAATGAGCAAAAACTTTTGGGGGGGCAGAACCAAATCCGTATCACCACCGGATATTGCGAGGGAGCGAAGCGACCAAGCACGAAGCAGGGGCGAATCTAGCTTTTTTTGCTAAGGGGGGGGGGGGGGGTTGACCCAATGACGATGCGGAGCATCGTCCACGAGGCGCGAAGCGGCGATTTTTTTGCTATTTTGAACCCCCGTAAGTGATGTCTTTTTTGCTAAGGGGGGTTTGAACTAATGACGATGCGGAGCATCGTCCACGAGCCGCGAAGCGGCGATTTTTTTTTGCTATTTTGACCCCCCGTAAGTGATGTTTTCCACATCACAAATTTAACTTGGCAGCCCAAGGGGAGGGGTTTAAACCCCCTAAACCCCCCCCCCCCCCGTAGATCCGCCACTGCGAAGGAGCGAAGCGACTGAGCGGGGGTGGGGGTGGGAGGGGGGTGTCCCCCCTCTCACGGAAAGGAGCTTTTGCATTTTTGGACTTGAAACTGTGCAATCTGGTCCATACATGTACCTGGAAAGGAAATTCTGACTTGACGACATTTAGTATAATGTGCGTTGTCCGGGGGGGGGGGGGGGGGGGCGGGTACTCGGAGGTGCATATCGGAGGTGAAATTCTCAATTTTTGAAATGATTGAAAACGGTGAATAGTCTTCAATTATGATGCGGTAATTTGCATAAATATTAATAATGCGAGCGAGCGGAGCGAGCTTAAACATTTTAGCAATTTCACAGCGAAAAAATTGCCATTTGTTTCAATATTATTGTATGGGTATATTCGTTTTTATTACTTATGATATGGCGTTATGAAGGGTAATATATAAACACTCGAGGTTGTGAAATATCATTTATGCGAGCGAGCGGAGCGAGCTTGAAATTTTTAGCAATTTCACATCGGAACATTTTTTGTTCCAATATTATTGTATAGGTATCTTCGTTTTTACAATATGGCGTTGTGAAGGGTAACATATAAACACCCGAGGTTGTGAAATATCATGTATGCGAGCGAGCGGAGCGAGCTTGAAAATTTTAGCAATTTCACATCGGAAAATTGTCGTTTGTTTCAATATTGTATAGGTATATTCGTTTTATTATTTATGACATGGCGTTATATAACACCCGAGGTTGTGAAATATCATGTATGGGAGCAAGCGGAGCGAGCTTGAAAATTTTAGCAATTTCACATCGGCAAATCCCAAAATCCCGGAACAATGAGGGAGAAAAGAGGGGAAAGGAATAAATGAAAAAAGGGACCCATGTCTAAGGATTTTTAAAATGAAAATGGGACCCATGTCTAAGGATCTTTCTTGTAAAAGTCACCCTTCCCAGCGGCACATCCCCGTATACCCAATATACGTGAGTACCCGCCCCCGTGGTGCGTTAGTGCGTCATCATCGTCATGATTCTTAACCAGAAGAGGTTATGATTGATTCGTGAAGAAAAACAAAAATGCACCCTCAAAATAATATTCACGAAGTGACATATTCAGTTCAAACAGTGCATCAAAAGCATTATTTTATGACAAAACATGAACATTGTATTCCAGACGTACACAAGACCGATTCCCGTGGGAGCGAAACGATAACCGAGAGGGGGAAGGGTGATGGGAGGGTGTGATGGTAGGTGGGTGCACGGTAAAGGTGCTTTTGCAATGTTTTAATTGAAATTATGCAATCTGGTGCATACTTGGGAAGGAAATTTGACTTTAGTTTAGTTTTAGTTTAGTTTATTTCATTTCCAACATAAATCAATATACATATCATTGTACAAAACAAAACAAAGGTTACATTATGGTATAATTAAACAGATGTACAATGAAAATAAGAATCATATACAATAAATGATATGTTTGGAAATAGAGGGATCCACTGAAAAGCAGTGCTTGTAGATTGTGGACCCCTCGACTTGACATGAAGTAAGATATAAGTTTTCTTGTCTAAAGAAATACTCTTTTCTTTCAATCCCCATGATCACTTTTATCGAATTAGATAAAAGCCATGATTTGAATTTATTTGGGGGGTCAAGCGCCCCCCCCCCCCCCCCCCCACGACCCCCCACCAGTATGCCAGTGGGTACCGGTATGATAAGATCATGATAAAATCGTAGTTGTATCATTTCATTCGGTACTAAGTTGCTTAATCAAGAGATGGCGCTGTTCATTTTTTAGCGAGCGCTTGATTAACTCTACTATTAACCCATATCGTGGCCGCGCCGTACCCACCGGCTGGATGCATGATATGGAGCACACCTGGCACCCCGGCGCTTCCGGATTCTCCCGGCACGTACCGGTACCTGGCCGGGGGTCGCGTTCACGATCACCGCGTCAGATCATATGCATGCGCTTACCTGCTGTCTTTCCGCATCTGCAACCCGGAGTTCCGGGAGAGATTTCTTCTAACAGCTTTTATTCAAGGTATGCGTCATTGTTTCGATGTGAAGATTGGGTATGACATATTGTGTGTTTCATATCGAGAAAATTGTATTTTCAAAATAAGTCACATTTGCCAGTGGGGCTTAGACAAGATGAATATATTGGCCTGAGTTTTGTCCGGATTCGTGGACGTAGCCAGTCGGCCCGGCCCGGCCCGGTCTAATCTGGCGGTCCGCTTGGTGGTACTGCCGCGGTGCTGCAGCTCAGGTGGCATGGCATGGGCATGGGCATGGCAGCAGCTGGCAGCTGGCATATGGGATATTATGGCAAGTGTGACAGCCTGACTAGTCAGAAATTACTGACCGTTGTTGTTCTTGTTTGATGGCAATCATTCAAACGCATAGCCATAGAGGCTATTGAGCTGTACCGGCGTAGGCTATATTAGTATTTATACTAGTTCTAGTTTGTTTGTCTGACGTCTGTATGTATGTGTTATATTTTGCATCTGTGTGTCCGTATGTGCGTACATGTTCAATTAATGTGTTTGTTGCGTGCATTTATGTGTAATGTCACTCTGATGTAGATGGAGTTTGCAAGAAATAAGTTTGAGTGTGTATCGGCCTACATAATGCAATGCTAGAAATTAACCTTTTTGCCTTGTGGCCCAGTCGGGCAAGTAAAAAGAAGATTGTTTGACTTGTCTTGACTTTGAGTAGTGCTGTAACAGTAACCGATCATCGGATCGGCATACGATCCCGATCCGATCATGCCTGATCGGGATCGTTTCTGCCGATTTCCGATCATGCAGAAAAATCGGAAGATCGGATCGGGGGGAAAAAAAAAAAAAAAAAAAAAAAATTGTTTTTTTTTCTTTGGAAAATGATCCCAAAAAACATATTTTGGGAAAATAAATGAATACCAAAGCAACATATATCCATATGAATAAGCCCAAGGTAATCTTGTATGGGTATGCTTTCATTTCAAACTGATTAGGCCTACCTCTCCTTTTAAAAAATAAAAAAAAAACTAACTTTGAGTGGCCCGGAACCTAGTACCTAAATCTGGTGGCCCCATACAAAGAAAAATATTGAACAATTTCTGTTAAATTTGGTTGCCTGAATGGGCCAGTAGAATTTAGGATCAATGAAATTTGGTGGCCCGGAGCTAATTTTTAGTGGCCCCGGGCCTGCGGGCCTATGCTAATTTCGAGCACTGCATAAGGTAATCCTTAGGCCTATAGTATGTTTATGTGTGTGTACGTGCATGTGCACGCCTGCTTGTGTTTGTGGCATATAGTGTGTCATTAAAAGGCAGGTGGGCTTTCTCATTATTTTGTGTATATTGCGTGGGTGATTTACATACAGGATAATTTTGAATCACTTTGCTTTGATGCTTTTGAGTCGGTAGTACTTATGACGTCTATAGACACTTTCATATTCATTCTAAAAATTTCTCATAATTAGACTTAGAGAGACATTTGAAAAATCGAAACCAATTGCATTCTTCTGTTACCATCATTAAGCCAAAAAAAAAGGTACAAGAGAAACTTGTAAAAGCTCCAAGTAATTTTGGTGGAAATTTTCAAAGTTAATGGATCACTTTTTATTATGATTCAGTACGTTCAGTTTTTGTACTCTTACAGGACTTTGGTACCTGCGATTGATGTTGGCTGGTGAGTGGTGGCTGTAACCGGACTATGCCATTATGGATGCAAGCCTTGAGAACAGCGATGAGGGGGGTGAGCTGACACACTACGAGGGAACGGAAAAACTCCTAGAAATCTGGTGTGACTGTGAGCCAGATTGCTCCAGCTCCTCCGAACAGCGGCAGAACGGTGAAGATCACCACGAGGTCAAAAGATTGAAGGCAGGCAGCCATGACCTTAGAGATATACCCAGGTAATTTTCATTTTGGGGGGATTCTTTTGAAATTTTGAGACCAAATTTTAAAAATCTGATGTGAGCCGTAATTGCCCCTCCGAACAGCGCAGAACGCTGGAGATCACGAGGTCAAAAGATTGCAGACCGTCCGCCATGACCTCAAAGATAGACCCAGGTAATTTTTATTATTGGGGGATTCTTTTTAAATTTCTAGACAAATTTAGAAATCTGGTGTGAGCCTGATTGCTCCTTCGACCAGCGGCAGAACGGCAGAGATCACAAGGTGAAAAGATTGAAGACAGTCCGCCATGACCGCAGAGATATACCCAGGTAATTTTATTATTTTTGGGGTGATTCTTTTTCAAATTTTAGACCCTCGCCATTCTTTCCTCCGATAGTGATGATAAAAAAAAGCATTGTGGAGACGATCACGAGGTAAAGAGAGTGAAGGCATTCCACCGTGACTCTAATCATTGTTTTCTATTATTGACTAATTGGGCATTGGGACAAATCTGAAATAATCACGGATATTGAACGCATCAGCCCGCTAATATGGCAGCTCTACTGGCATCCTGGTACTAAGAATAATGTTTTTTGTCTTTCTTATTTTTAGGGGCTTTTTACGAACCCACCCCTTTAAATTGGTTTTACAGTCAAGTGGACTCTCAGAGTGGGAAGATATATCAAATTATATGTATTTATTTGTTTCCCCTGGGAGGGGGGGGGGGGACATTGCTAGACTTTAATCATCCTGAGCCTTTACACTAATGTTATAACTATTTTCATATTTTGTCTGTTTATTTCACAGAGAGGCACTGGAAGAAGTTTTGCATAAAGTGAAGTGTGAGATTGTAAGCTTCGCTGAGAGAGATGATCATCATGCCTACATTTTGAGGTAAGATATACTTCGCAGTAAAATTTGATGTACTGTACATAGGGAACAAACACCCCAAAATAATTATTTAATATGTAAGTGTGGTTAATTATAACCTACCCATTCCACCAACAAACAGATGAACTTTTCTTGCCCCAAATATCTAAATCATGATTAGGGTTATTGCTGTTACATGTTTGGCGAGCATTTTGATAATCAAATTGTAAAGAAAGAAAAAACTTCACAGAAACATAAGTAGCCTCCATGGTTATCGTACACAATAGATAAGTCTTCGACAGACTCTTGAACTCATGATTTAGTTGGTTGATCACTTTCACCAATTACAGAGTTAATACATTTCTGGAAACCTATTTATTTGCTTTTTCTTCTCGGTGAAAATTACTGCTGAATTCTGCTTATCTAGTAAGATATTGCTTGTGTAATAAAATGTGAGTCAATAAAGGGCTTGAGCTTTCGATAATCGCAGAATCTTCATCAGAAGCCAGTTCTTTTTGTTGGAATGGACTACAAATCTGGTCTCTTACACAGAGTACTTAATTATGTTGGCATGTTGGCTCAGTGTAATACAGCAATGGCCTTTACAGCTATATTTGCTACAAAGAAAAATGCAACGAAAATGACAAATTTTCCCAACCTTTATCTTTGGTTCATCTTGCAATTAAAGTGAATATTGTTTTACTATCTTCTGATTATTGTTTGTTTTATCGTGCAGTGAGAGTAGTCTGTTCATCAGCAAGCAGCGTTTGATTCTCAAGACATGTGGAACCACGACGCTGCTCGCTGGTCTGGAGCTGATTATGGAGCTAGCCCAGAAACACTGTGGCTTCAAAGTTGTGGTGAGTCAGGGTTTTAACTTCATGATGATAAGGAGGAGGATGATGATGATAACGAGGATGATGACAACGATGGTGATGATAATTACGACAATGATGACGATGATGATGGTGATAAAGATAATGATGGTGATTGTAATACAAAGATGATGATGAAAAAGCTGATGATTGTGATGGTGATAAAAAGAAGACGATGTGATGGTGATGAAAAGATGATGATGTGATAGTGATGAATAGATGATGAGGGTGATGAAAAGATGATGATGAAAAGATGTTATGATAAAAAGATGACAATGTGATGGTGGTTTAGATGGTACATTCATCCGTTTCATTGTAACAAGGTATATATCTATTTGTTGTGAAATCTATTTTAAACTTTTGATCACAATACAAATATTTACCTCCAAAATTTTCGGCTGTCATCTACAGCCTTCGTCAGCGATGTGACCCGACTTGACCTTTCGTGACGTAACGATCGATCATCGGGTCGTAGACATTCGGTAGCTTGTATCGCCCCCCGTCTCGGTCAAGGTCAAGGTCAAGTCGGGTCACATCGCTGACGAAGGCTGGAGATGACAACCGAAAATTTCGGAGGTAAATATTTGTATTGTGATCAAAAGTTTAAAATAGATTTCATATTAACTACCAATACAGATGAACTTTCACAGTAATATCTATTTGTTGTTGTTGTTGCAGGATATCTTCTACTCCAGGAAGAATTTCAAGCGCCCCGACCTCCAGCACTCCCTCTACCACAGCTTCGAACAGGAGGTCAAGTACCTGGACTCCCTGTTTGAGGGTAAGTTATATATACAAACCTCCATAGTACAAACCTCTAGCTCTACTGGCCCGTTTGCGAAAGTAACATCTATGCCCGTTCCCTACTAAATTTCAAGTGCCCTGACCTTCAGCACTTCATCTACCATAGCTTTGAACAGGAAGTCAAGTACCTGGACTCCCTGTTTGAGGGTAAGTTATAAATGCAAGCCTCCACAGTCGCTGTACACAGACAGAGCAAAACTAGGCATACCTTTTGTACGGGAGATTTTGTTGTTGTTGTTGGCTCTAATTGTTTTCCTAGAAATTTGTGAAAGATGGAAGGTACATTTATGCCAAATTGTTTGCGATTGTATGAAGAGTAATTTAATACATCTTTCAGGCCTGTAGAATGTAAAAATTGGACGCTCCAAATGTTTTTCCTATAGATATTTGCCATAGTGCAGTACTATCTTCTCGCTCCACTGGCCCCGTTTGGGAAAGTATATCTAAAACCGTTCCCAACTAAATGTTTGCAATTTCCATATAGTTAATACAGAACCACCAGGTTCCTGTGGGCAGTGCGTTAAATGCTCAAATTTTACTTGCCAAAACAGACAAATTTACTAAATCCTTTACTTGTAGATGAGATTAACAATTAATAAATTACATTCACTCTTATAGTTGAACAGAAATATCAGTTGCCCAACTAGAGCATCTATGAAATCTAACTTGCATGGCATCAAAGTTAACTTGTTCCATGCAATCGTGCAAGCGCAAGCGCTAGTGTTGAGCCCCGAGTCATGTAAAGTACTGAAGTGTGACATCACCCCTATTCATTGTCATGGGAAGTGATTCTTGTGCGGGTCGGAACTGTACCAAATGACCAGGGATAATAATAAGCGCTTGGAGGCTGTTCTGCATTAGGCGCTATACAAATACGATCTATTATTATTATTATTATTGTTCTAAACAATGCCAGGCAACCCTGGACTTCATGCCTGACTGGTTGCTTTAGTAGGCAATTTTACAGCTCCAACCCACTGTCAAAAGCCCCAAACAAAGGACTACAGTAGTTGTCTCAATAGAACCACTTGTAAGGTATACAATAAATCATTAATATGACTTACTCGGTGATTATGAGTAATTTGTAACTTGAAGTTTGTTTTATTGATTTATGCTTGCTGTTACACTGTTATATGCTGTTATAGTACTGTTATATACTTTGTAACCATGTGAAAAAAGAATTTCCATGAATTTGGACAATACAAATAAAATCAATCAATCAACAGAAGAGTGTGATGTCATCACCCCTATATTTTATTTATCAAAGTAATATGGTGTGCTTGGAGAAGTATATTGCTTGCATTTTTGTGTCTTGTTTTTAATTATGAAAATAATAATAATAATAATACACAATTTTTTATAGCGCAGCTACTATGAATATATATTACTCTACTGCACTTCTGAAGAGCTCCTATTTAATAAATAAAAATAACAAATGTTGTAAATATAAACAAAATTATGAAATGCCAACCATTCCCTTTTTGCCGTAATTGTTACGTTTTTTCAATTTAATTATGGCAGTATGATTTGTAAACGTTTAGAGACAACGTTCAAACACTGCAATATATGCTAGTTACAAGCACCAGCGCTGACCCTGTTCAAATATACAATCTTCAAATTGATTGTCCAATTTTGTGCGCAAACTTCAGTATGTAACTTAAGCTATGAAGATCGCCCCACTCGCGATGTGCGATTTCTGTGCTTTTCTGGTAATAAGGTTAATTGTTTATGATAATTCATCAACATTTTTCTCTGAAAATATGTTTTAAAAAGATAATATTATGTCTCTGCCATCTATGGTAAAACAAAATGTAATGTTTGTTGTTGCTTTGCAAAAAATATTGTTTTTGTATGCTTTCTTTTACTTGTACCTGTATTTAAAGATTATTTTTTTGTCCATTGATGTTTCAGATGGCGCTGCATACGTTCTTGGCAGAATGAATGGAGATTGCTGGTAAGAAAATGTTTAAGAATTTGGCACAACTTTAAACATTCACTCTTGTAGTTGAACAGTAATATCAGTTGCCCAATCTAGAGCATCTATTCAATTTAACTTGCATGACATTGATCACTGTTTACTTGTTTCGTACAATTCCTTCCCCCGCCAATTTCTCACATAATGCGTACTTATCTCTGATTCTGTAGCCCTAGGCCACACATCTGCTATAAGTAGAAAAAAGCAAAGAAGGGGGTTTAAGTCATCTGTTAGCTCTGTTTGTTGAACTA
Source organism: Echinarachnius parma (assembly GCA_037951105.1). Taxonomy (NCBI): domain Eukaryota; kingdom Metazoa; phylum Echinodermata; class Echinoidea; order Clypeasteroida; family Echinarachniidae; genus Echinarachnius; species Echinarachnius parma. The sequence goes on from JBAMJV010004657.1 coordinate 207,268, forward strand.
TCCCTTCTCCTTTCTATAAATGCCGCGTGCCTAGCTAGAAGGCAGAAGTTACCATTTTTGTCGAGCCCACCGTAGGTGGAGGGAGACTAAGGGATCCAAATTGCGTCTGTTCGTCCTCCGTCCTCCGTCCGTCCTCCGTCCTCCGTCCGTCGTCCGTCGTCCGTCGTCCGTCCGTCCGTTGTCCGTCCGCCGTCCGTCCGTCATCCGTCCGTCCGTGACCTTACAAAAATTTGAATAACTTTCCAACCATGCATATGTTTGTAACCTAACTTGATTGGTAGATGCCCTATATTGGCCTCCATGATATTCTGGGGTCAAAGGTCACACAAGTAGGTCAAAGGTCAAATGGGGTCAAATGTGAGATTTTACCTTCAAGAGTCTATTAGGGTTGATAACTTTCCAACCTGCATCTATTTGTAACCAAAGTTGATTGGTAGATGCCCTATATTGGCCCCCATGATATTCTGGTGTCAAAGGTCACATAAGTAGGTCAAAGGTCAAATGAAGTCCAATGTGAAATTTTACCTGCAAGAGTATTATAGTTGATAACTTTCCAACCCTGCATCTGTTTGTAACCAAACTTGATTGGTAGGTGCCCTAAATTGGCCTCCATGATATTCTGGGGTCAAAGGTCACATAAGTAAGTCAAAGGTCAAATGAGGTCCAATGTTGCATGAATGCGCGCAAGTTGGCGAGACACTTTCCGGCTATCGCCTTGTTAAAAGTCCTTGTTATGGCCCAGTCAGGGTTCGAACTTGGGACCCTCCGGCACATGAGGCCAACACTCTAGCCGCTAAGCCACCATGCACAGTGATTAATGTTGTCTACTTGTTGGGTTGTGGTCAGCGCGCAGTCATTCAAATTAAAAATTGTATTTTGCCCAAAACTGCTCTGTGTTGAGGGTTTGATATTATGGAAAGTCCAATTCTCTTTACTAATTTTTGTAAAGCTTTAGTTTTGTAAAGCAGCTTGGGCTAATATGCTCCCCTGTGAGTTGAGATGGTGCACACTTCCCTTTTTTGTCAGTGGCCTGGTCGGGCCAGTGAAATAATTTCTTCCCCTTTTCTGGTGGCCCAAAAGACAAATTTACTGGCCCCAAAATGTTATTTAATGAGTAACTTTTTACTATTTCAAATATCACTCTTTCCTGATCAAACCTGTGATTATAGATGAAGTATACGACATGGAAGAAAATAAGATTTGTCTAATTTTGTCAATATCGGGTTGAAAATCTGCTTGCCTGATCAGGCCACTAAAATATGACTTTTATACATTTCTGCTGGCCCAAAGTGCATGTTGAGCCCTAATATATACAATGCATAATTTTATTATCATGTGTGTCTGTTATGTGTTTCTCCCCAGGTACCTGTATACCCTCAACAGTTGCAACATCCAGGCACCTCTTTAAATGCTATACATATAACTATTGTTATTATTATCACTAGCAAATTACCCGTCACCAGATCTTTGAGTAAGATAATGTTGTATGTTGTATATTTGTATTTCGTTATTTTTTGTATCTATCCTGTAAAAACATTTGGTCAATTAATGGAATCTCTGTTTGAATGGTTATGATATGATTTAATAAGTGTATAATTAAAAATACAATCTCATATTCACAGGCATATGCGTACACGGGGGGGGGGGGGGGGGGGGGGGGGGGGGGTTCAAATTTCACTTTGATGAAAAAGGGCTGTTTTGGGTTTCCCCCCCCTCAAAAACATATTCACGGACACCATGAACCCCCCTCACAAATTCTTCACCGACACCCCCGCCCCCTTTTGAAAGAATCTTCACCAGTACCCCCCTCTCGAGAAAATCTTCATCGACACCCCCCTCGCGTCGAAAAATATTCACCGACAACCCCCCCCCCTCGAAAAATCTTCTCCTACACCCCCACCACCCCCCTTCGAAAGAATCTTCACTGTTACTCCCTCTCAATAAAATCTTTACTGACACCCCCCTAGAAAATTCTTCACCGACAACCCCCCCCCCCTCGAAAAATCTTCACAGAAACCCCCCTTTCAAGATTCTTCACCCGACACCCCCCCCCCCCCCCCCCCGGTGGTGATTCAATCTCATATTCAAAGGCATATGGGTACCCGGGTGGGGGGGGGGGGGTGAGGACACCCACCCCCCCTTACAAATTCTTCACCGACACTCTCCCTCGAAAATTCTTCACCGACAGCCCCCCCCCCCCCCTCCCCACTCGAAATACTTGACCGACACCTGACCCCTCAAAAATGTTGGTTGAGGAAATAACCACCCCCCCCCCCCCTCAAAAAATATTCACGTACACCCACTCCCTCACAAATTCTTCAGCGACACCGAAAGAATCTTCACTGGTACCCCCTCTCGAAAAAATCTTCACTGACACCCCCCTCGAAAAATCCCCCACCCCCCATTGAGATTCTTCACCAACATCCCTCCCCCCTTCGAAAATTCTTCACCGCCCCCCCCCCCACGAAATATTTGACCGACACCACCCTCGAAAATTCTTCACCGACACCCCCCTCGAAATACTTGACCGACACCCCCTCGAGTTACTTGACCGACACCCCCCTCGAAATACTTGGCCAACACCCAGCCCGTCGAAAATTTTGGTTGACGCAATAACCCCCCCTACCCCCCCCCCCCTTGTAAAAACCCTAGGTATGCTGCCAGCGATCACATGTCAAACAATAAACAGTATTAATTAAATCGTTGTCAAGTAGATCAATAACCCTAATTCCTTGCTCTTCTTGTTTACACGTTATTTACAAAAAGCACACATTTTTTATACTTCGAGCAAACATTTACAATTAGCCTGTATTCAGAAAATTAAACCAGTGACAGAGAGAAACCTATTTTGTGAATATCGTGTTGAAAATGTGAACAAAAATCACCGATCAAATTCAGTCATGCATATACGGACATGTACAATCACACGAATGTGTGTACAATGTAGTAGATTGTGTGTTGACAATGCACAGATGCCGGACCTACAATATTCCGCTACTCTGTATATAGTCTATGCAAATTCGCCGCCCGACGGTCGCTTTCGCTTTTGGAATGTACCGTCCGTTTCTTGATAGAAATACATATATTTCATCAGATTTGTTTTAATTCTATTCGAAAATCAGTCATTACAATTTTTAAATCCATATTATTTAAAAGTTTGAAAAACAACAATTCGCAAGCAAATTACGATAGTCTTAATTCAGGCGCACACAGCGGCACACGTGTTATTTCCGATTTGACAGGCATACGATAATGTGTGTAAGTAATTTACAACGTATCGATTCCAGGCTGAACAAAGACTACATAATGAAAGGTCATTTCAGCAACACACTTTTCACGGTACTTCCGTCGCAAGCATGTGCGATGATCAGCGCTCGACGCGACTGCATGGCAAATGAACGTGGAATATTGGCCGATTCATAACTGACCACTGGTCAAACTGACCCCGACCTGACCCAAACCACAAACCTCTATGGGTCATCACCAATCACTACCCAAAGTTTGATGTTGGTGCCTCAATGCACTACGAAATGCATAGATGGACAGACAGACAGACGTGATCGGCTACTTTAGTATAGTAGATGTGTGTCTGTTCTGTGTTTCTTCCCAGGTACCTGTATACCCTCAACAGGTGCAACATCCAGGCACCTCTTTAAATGCTATACATATAAATATTGTTATTATTATCATGTGTGTCTGTTCTGTGTTTCTTCCCAGGTACCTGTATACCCTCAACAGGTGCAACATCCAGGCACCTCTTTAAATGCTATACATATAAATATTGTTATTATTATCATGTGTGTCTGTTATTTGTTTCTCCCCAGGTACCTGTATACCCTCAACAGTTGCAACATCCAGGCACCTCTATAAATGCTATACATATAAATATTGTTATTATTATCCTGTGTGTCTGTTGTGTGTTTTTCCTCAGGTACCTGTATACCGTCAACAGTTGCAACATCCAGGCACCTCTTTAAATGCTATACATAAAACTATTGTTATTATTATCATGTGTGTCTGTTATTTGTTTCTCCCCAGTTACATGTATACCCTCAACAGTTGTAACATCCAGGCACCTCTTTAAATGCTATACATAAAACTATTGTTATTATTATCATGTGTCCTATGTAATGTCTACAGTACTATTCTCCTCAACAGTTGCAACATCCAGGCACCTCTTTCAAGTGCTATATACATATAACTATTGTATATTATCATCAAGCGTGACTGTTGTGTGTTTCTCGCCCAGGTACCTGTTACCCTCAAAAGTTGCAACATCCAGGCACTATTATCATATGTGTCTGTTATGTGTTTCCTCCCAGGTACCTGTATACCCTCAACAGTTGCAACATCCAGGCACCTCTTTAAATGCTATACACGCTGTATAATTATTGTAATTATTATCATGTGTGTCTATTCTGTATTTCTTCCCTGGTACCTGTATACCCTCAACAGTTGCAACATCCAGGCACCTGACCAGACCCTGGAGATATCCTTTTGTAATACATTTAAAAAATGTAAACGACTGCTGAAAAATTGCTTATCCGCTATACAGGCAAATGTACTCAAATTTAAAGGGTAACACCACCCCAAAAAAAATCTTATAAATGAAAGGTAACATCTTTAGTAGTCCCATCCATCATCAGGCTCAGAAAAATATGTTTCCAGAAAGAAAAAAAAAAATTTGGTAAACGCATCACCATTCTAAAGCATGTGTTTCATGGGGTCTGCATGTACGAAGAGTACCTTTGTCCAGAGTGAACGAATCGTCCGGGATTCTATTGTCTCCAAACGTACGCGTAAATAGCATTGGCGCACTCGCAAATGTTTGGCGCGTACGGAACCATGAAATAATAATGTTTCCGTAAGTGGGAGTAATTAATTGCATTTTTTATGAATTACACAACCCGTTGCAAAATGTTGGGTATCTATTTGAAATCATAAAATGGTACCAAAACGTATAATTATGTGTTGTTCTTTGCCTGGTGGTCCCTTTTAAGTCAAGGTAGCCAAGCTTTCAAAACTAGCAGATCCTTTGTCTGGGCAATGAACTGACAAGTAAATGTACTTTACTCCTTTGAAATTCATAACGGTTGTGTATTTCTTCTTTTGATTCCAGAATACATCTAAATTGTGTGTTTATAGAAGTGAAGTTATGACATTAATTCTTAAACTAAAATAATTTAATGATTATTTATATTTCAATTTGACGATCATTACTAAAACAAAATTTGCTTCCATGTAGCAACCTTTGAAAATTTCAGTTATTCAATAGTTTTGTGTGAATTTAGTATTTCTAGTACTTCTGAAATAAGAGAAAATTACCAAATTTTATCTTTTTATAAAGGGATCATATTTAAATTTTACATGAGATAAATTAATAATTGTTCAAAGTCCTTGACAATGTGTGTACATCCTAATGACCCATATGGACCAGGATGTCATGAACTACTTCAAGAACACCACGGGACGCAAGGTAGAGGATGTCACCAGGGTAAGTGGGTCATTTAAAGGGATCTAGTAACTTTGTTGACATGTGCCAAAATTGATGAGTGGTTGATACAATGTATATTGTTGTTATCTGATGTCCATTTGGGTGTTGTGTGAAATTTTCAAGTTAAATGGACTTTATATGGCCGAGTAATGAGCAAAAATGCAAAGTGACATTCACTAACTCATTGCACTCACTTTGTACACGGTTCTGACGATCCATTGGATAATTTGACATCTGAAAACTTCAATCGTTAATATCTTTTTAACGAAAGGGAAATTTGAAAAACCGAAACCTGTCCCATGCTTTTTTTGTTAATAAGAATACAATGTTACTAAGTCCCTTTAAAGGAGGATCGGATTCGTAGGTCACATGCGCGGTGCCATCTTACGTACTCCCTGCGCATGGTGCGTAATACACACTGGCTCTGTGTAATGCAGCGCGCACAAACTAACCTAGTTCAAAATGACGGATCTTTGACCCCCAAATTTGGCATTTATAGTAGGGCAGTTTGGGCTGGTATGCTCCCATGGGAGTTGAGATGGTGCGCAAGATAATTGTGCGAGTTTGAACTGTACCTGATATTATTAAAAGGTCCTGTGATAAGAACTAACCCATGATTCAAGGCTATTTGATATGGTTATTTATAGCCTCGAGCCCGAGTACTCTCTGGACTAGTACTGAACAAGTTAAAATCTGTGGTGCAAGGAATGCTTACCTAATCTTTCCCCTTTCTTTTCCCCTGTGTAACACAAAATAAAGTAACAAAGAATAATCTAAACCTGCTTTCATTTTGCAGGTACTAGTACCCGGCTGCCCAATGGGCACATACATAGTATGGGTGACTTTTGTGTTAGGAGTTTGGGGACTGGAGCCCCAAAGATTTGATACAGAACTTGAGATATTCTAATAAAAGACAAATCAACTCATAAAATCCATCTCATTTTGAGAAAAAGTAGCTAATTTCAAAGCTGATCTACATAATGCAATCTGTTTCCTGTTGACAAAGACCTCATGAATGTATACCGAATTCTAGATTTCTTTACAAAATATATTTGTTTATTTATCCTCTTAAAGGGGCAGTACAGTTTTCGGAAGGCTGAGCTTTAGTAACCAAAACCTGCACAATAACATTACAAACTAATAGTTATAACTCCACCATGCTCGAAAGGTATAGAAAATTACAAACGACTAAGTAAAAAGCCTGTTATTATTTTTTTAAATAGCCATTAAAACACAAGAGGGCGCTCTCTAAAAAATTATATTTGTTTCAACCATTTTTTCATACAAAATTATGTAGGTGATGTTTTGTTGAAATAATGATTATCTTTAAATGTTCACAAATGTTGTTTGTTGATTTCTGTACAGGACAGTGGTATTGGTAGTCTGCTACCCGACTGCAAGATTGATGCATTTCTCTTTGAGCCTTGCGGATACTCCATGAATGGGCTGCTCAAGGATGTAAGTTTGTATTTGTGTTTATATGTTTGTATTTTTAAAATTGTTATAAGAATATTATCAGTATTCATTTTGGGTCATAAAAGATTCATTGTTATTGGTAGATGTAATGCAATTTTGTTTTTGTTCTGTATTTTATATGAATTTTGAGAACTTTACCTTTTATTTTTCTCATCTGAATTTTCTAATAAAATTTTGTTTACCGTATTTGCTTTATATTATCTTTAGAACATTTCTATTATGATTTGAAATAACACTTGTAGACTAAATGATTGCTTTCATTTATTTTGGTGGAAGTTTATTTACCTAAATTGTAAATAAATATAATGTGCTCATATATTTATATATATAGATTTGTTCCAATTTGTTGGCCATTCAATAAAGATAAATTGGTATTATGTATGTTTTAGCTAGTTTCTTTAATTTATATGATTGTAAATTGTTTGATGCTCCTTATTTGATCTCTAGATATATGAAAAGCGTTGTCACTAGAACTGTTAAACCTTATTTTTGTTATTCTGTATTGTTGTTTGTTTGTTTGTTAGGATGGCTATGTGACCATTCACATCACCCCTGAAGAGGAATTCTCCTATGTTAGCTTTGAGTCCAACATACCCATGGTGAGTTATAAAACATTGTTCACCTGTTAATTCTTACAACCATTAATAGTATATTTAACTTATAATCCATGGGCCAGCCTGTATCGAGAAAGGCTCTTAGCTAAAGACCGTCTTAATAACTGTCACGTTACTGTGACTGATCTACGGACATACGGATGGCGTTTGTTCCGATCACAAAGGACAAGGTTGGAAGTATAATAGCAGAGATGCTTTCATGCAACACGTGTTGCCGTAAATGTCAAAGTTATACCAAGGTTGTGTACGAACATAGTTAAGAGCCTTTCATGAAACGGGCCCCTAATTGATAATGTGTTATGTTGTTTAAATATTACTTTCCCAAACTGGACTTCTTTCATGGTGAGTTTTCAAGTATGATTCAATGTATGTAGTAATCCATGTTTATCAATTATTATTGAGTCAATTCACACTACATGGACAATTATTATGATTTGATTTGAAAATGAGAAACCAATCTTCTGTGATTGTTAAGAAAAATTAAAGGGATAGTACAGTTTTGGTCAAACTAGTGCTGTAACCGATCATCGGATCGGCATGCCGATCACGATCCGATCATATATGATCGGACCGTTTTTGCCGATTTCCGATCATGCAGAAAAAATCGGAAGATCGGATCGGCAAAAAAAAAAAAAAAAATCTGTTTTTTTTTTCTTTGGAAAATGATCCCAAAAAACATATTTTGGGAATATAAATGAATACCAAAGCAACATATATCCATATTAATAAGCCCAAGGTAATCTTGTATGGGTATGCTTTCATTTAAAACTGATTACCTCTCCTTTTACAAAATTATTCGCGCCGATTTTGAGCTTAGTCCCATGTGTTTCTGAAAGGTTACGCCAAATTAATCACATGGGACTAAGCTCAAAATCGGCGTGAGTAATTTTGTAAAAGAAGAGGTAATCAGTTTGAAATGAAAGCATACCCGTACAAGATTACCTTGGGCTTATTAATATGGATATATCTGGCTTTGGTATTCATTTATATTCCCAAATTGTGCTTTTTGGGGATCATTTTCCAAAGAAAAAAAAAACAATTTTTTTTTTTTTTTTTTTTTTTTAAATTTTATAGCCGATCATCCGATCCCGATCATCGATCCGATTTCGAAGATCGATAAAATTTTGCCGATCCGATCAAACGATCCGATCATCAAGGTCAGTTACAGCACTAGGTCAAACTGAATGTTGGTAACCAAAACTTGCACCACAAGATTACAAACTACTAATTATAATTCCACCATGCCCGAAAGGTAGAAAAACTTACAAACGGCCGAGTTCAAATGCTGTTATCATTCAAAAAGCAGCTGTTAAAACACAAGAGGGCTCTCTCTAAAACATATTGGTTTCAACCATTTTTATAAAAAATTGTGAATGTGATATTTTGTTAAAATAATGATTCAATAGAGTGATCATTAACAACTATTTATAAACCTCTTTGGTATATTTTTCGAAAGAAGTGTAGGCATTATATAGATTTTTGAATAAATGTGGGTCCCACATTTTTTCCAATCTGATATACTCATGGATATTTCAGCTGTTTCTGAACCAATTGTGATCAAATAAATTTGATTCAGTCATTACAATTGTGTGCTCTTTCAAATTTGACACTCAGTTTTTCATTACCTCACAACAAATTATTTCTTGAAGAGCCATCTATCCCTTTAACATGAGGGTAGCAATTCAAGCATCTCAGACATTACAAAATAGAGTTTGTGTGACTTTCCAATATCACTACTTATATTATATGTATATGAACCTGTCTCGTCTAACTTTTACTCTAAATACACCTAAAGGACAAGGTAAATATGTAGACTAAAACACCTTTTCTGATTAAACACCCAAGGTTTGAAAACAACTTTTTTAAATATAATGCCAAATTCTAGCTTTGAAAATCAATTATGAACAATTTTTAAAAATAGTTTCAGTGCGACTGTCACAGGTGAAAGAGAAAATTTTAATTTTCTTGTTGCTTGTTAGAAGGTATATAATTATGTTTTTGTTTTTTTTTCTTTTTAATTTTCTTTGCTCATTTCATGTATTTAGAAGCTATAGAAACAATCTATATTATAGGGCTTTCTGATAGTTTTTAATGTAGCTGGGCATAGTGATACAAATCTAGTACATACCAATCTTCAGGGAGGTTTTGATTTTGTAAAGCAATGGGATACAGTACTTGCTGTTATTTAAACATTTACAGGCTTATTTATGTTCTACACTAGGTCCTAGATCGAGAGGGTAGCTAATTAGATGTTCTGATGTCATGCATTACTTCATTCAAAAGCCTTTTGAAATTGTTTATGGATTTTGTATATTTTGATCAAATTAGTTTTGTTAGTGCATGTAAAAACTCTAAAATCTTTACAGTGCTAAACAAAATATTGAAATTAAATTAACTAGATAGCTCGTCTGTCCAATTCTGGAAATATATTTGTTTCATTTAATTATTTTATGGGCTATGATACTTCATATTAAATTTCATTTTCAGAGCTAATAAAGTTTTTTTTTTTTTTATTTCCCATGGCTAAAGAAAGAATAATTTTATTTTCAGGGTGTCCTTTGTAATCTTGCCTTCATAACAATAACATTATTAAACTTGTTTCAAATTGATGTCGAAAATTTTTGTGGGCTCTTTTACAATTTTCTGGGGTCATTTCTAGGAGTTCTGTTGCTAATTCTCCATGAGCTTCCAAGTACTGCATGATTCTTAGTCTGCTAGTGCAGGATTTGAGGTATTGCATGTATGCATGTATGCATGTATTGCATGTATGCATGTATTGCATGCATGTATACGTGATTAAAATGACGTGATTAAAATGATCCAGTAACTTAACACAATGCTAGAAATGAACCTTTATGCTTTGTGGCCCAGTCGGGCAAGTAAAAACAAGATTGTTCAACTTTAAGTGGCCCGAAACCTAAATCTGGTGGCCCCAAACAAAGAAAAACATAACAAATTCTGTTAAATTTGGTGGCCCGGAGCTAATTTTTAGTAGCCCCGGTCCAGCGGGCTTATGCTAATTTCAAGCACTGCTTAACAAGATTTTTCCGATAGTGATATGTGAGACTTCAATCATATTTCAATATCATTGTAAGTTTCTTCTGAATGATGTGTGATAGTTTCATAGTTAAGAATAATACTTTTTACCAAGTAAATAGGCGACAATTGATGTCAGATTTGATCACCTACTGCCTATTTATTTGATTACAATCAAAAAGCATTCCCGGTATGCTTTTCATTTCATCATAAATATCTCCATAATCTGGGAGACATTTAACAAATTAAAACCCATTTCATTCTTCTGTTTCAGTAGCCAAACAACATGGTACAAAGGAAGAGTGAAAGTTCTATGTGATTTTGGTTGAATTTGATCAATTTAAATTGCTCAAGAACTTTTAGGGCAAACTACTAATTTGATGTGATATTTGTTTGTATGTTTTTCAGATGGATTATACTGATTTGGTGGATCGCATACTGTCCATCTTCAAGCCTGGAAAGTTTGTCATGACAGTTTTTGCTAACAAGGTAGTGATTTTTCGACATTTTGTGGATTTAAAATCTTTTTAGAAATACCAATAACATTTTATTTTTTAGTAAACCTTTCCCTTGAGTAACCAAATTATGGATTAAACATGATATTTTATTTGGATGTTGCTAATCAGAGAGGATGGAACATAGTATTTTAGCATTGTGTGCACCTACAAGGATGCCTGGCTGGAACTGCTTCCCAGGGAGTGGAAAATATGCACTGCGTGTGCTGGAGTAATTGCAGTTTGCATCCGATGACCGGGCTAATAATATTATTGTAAAGTGCTTTGAGATAATTATCAATCATATTAGGCGCTATATAAATCAGGTTTAATATTATTATTTAGATTATTATTTGTATTATTAATGTTTGTAAGCATGTCTCCATTAGCACATGACAACAGTCAATAGGCTTGACAAGTTCAACAGGTGTCAGTAGACAAATTTTCTTGACACAGCAATGAAAAGGTTAAACTGGCTATCGGTTATTTATGTCCTTTTGATCCTGAGCTTATTGATGTGCCGCTGATCTAATCATTATTGGAAAATTACTCAAGCTAATGATAATATCGTGATAATATATTTGTTTGATGTATTGACCATTTCTTTGTAGAATGCCCTCTGCGGGTCAAGTCGCAAGGCCCTGAAGGAGACGTTCCTTGACCGCTACACACGCCAAGATCGCCAGTACTCTGAGTTCAAGGTCTACGATCTCACGTTTGGCCACTACGTCCGCGACAAGAAATCCTGACATGGTCGCCCTTCAAGATTGATCGGTCTGAACTAGCATTAATTTACAACAAAAAAACACAAGATTATTTATCGAGGGGAAGTTTCCCCATCATTTATTTACTTTTGATTAAGTTCTCTACACAATGAGGACCCGGTAGGAGGTGAAAACCTTTATGTGAACAATCTTCTCCATGCCCATGAGCCGCTTGGAAGGAATGCTCCCCAGGGAGTGGAGATGGTGCACACAATGTTTGCTGGTTTGCATTGTATCCTATGACCGGGGTAATAATATCATTGTAAAGCGCTTAGAGATGATTATCAATCATATTAGGCACTATATAAATCGAATATATTATTATTATTATTATTAAAACAGAATTTCATGCAAACACTTCCAACATTGGCCCTCTGGGCAAGGAAGGAGCATCATTCAAAGTCACTCGCTGTACAGGCTAATCACATTCATCGCGTACAGTGTGGAGGCTGGCATTGATGTTTATGAAACTCGGATTCGGAATTGTTCGCTCTAAAATTCACGTCAAACCTGAACAACTCTTTTTGTTGGCTCACGTTTCGCCTGTTTGTTTATGTACAATACTTGCGAGCTGCGAGAGCTAACAAAAGGAGGCCGCTCAGGTTTGACGTAACATTTTTGTGCAAACAATTCAATATCCGGGTTTCAAAAAATATAATGGCAGCCTCCATGCTGTACGTGATGAATGGGATTAGCCCTTAGCCCATACAGCGAGTGACTTTGAATGATGCCCCTCCTTTGTTCAGAGGGCAAACGTGGGACATATTTGCATGAAATTATGTTTAATGTGTAGAGAACATAATCAAAAGTAAATTGAAGGTGGGGAAACGTCCCCTTTAAGGTATAGTGTAAAAGTCTTGATGACAGCGTTTGGAACGCACCAAAATAAAGTGTTTTAAATGATCTTTTAGTTTGTTGGCTTTATTTGGTTGGCTTTCAAGACGGATTCTACTGAAATAGCATTTACAACAACAAAAATAATGTTGCAGCCCTGTGTGGGCTGATGGAAAGCGCCAAAATAATTAGTTTTCATTAGTTTGCCAAATCATGTGAACAAAGGGATCATAAAACATGACTGTATGCATTATTAAAACGCTAGAGCTGAAGGCTATTATTATTTGCTATTTCAAAGAAAACAAAATCCACATAATGCGCCATGTGGAAATTTAAAATCTTTGATGTATTTTTGAATTTGTAGTCATTTTAAAGCTTTCTGGGACACATTTGGGCTTTGTCTTGCCTTTGGAGCAAATCTGCCCTCCCAAGGAAAAACGCAGTATCTGACATTTTTGTTGATTTTCACTTTTTTGCAGAAAAATACTCAATAAACAATGCTCTTTCATGTGATACATTCAGTTTTCTGAAAAAAATTTGGGAACACCATTTTTTCCCAACCCTCAAACGCAGTATCTACAGTCAACCTCCACTTTCCCCAAGGAAAAAAGCAGTATCTACACAGCTAGTCTCGCCACAAGACAAACAAATTATTTATAAGCAGACAATATGAATAATGCGCATTTATAATAGTTATATCTTGTATAAACAAATTTCATTACTTATATGAATTGTGAAGCACAAAACATTGAAGCAAATTTAACATATAAGTGCATTTTGCAATACGACCAACATTCTTCTATAAAGCGCAGAGTTTGTGACAAAGGCTATTCAAGTATGCATGAAAGTGCGTGTACCTCTGCCACATTCACACAATGCACAGACTGTAACATGCATTATTCCATATTTAAAGTAACTTCAGACTTGATAAGAGAGGGCGCTCTTTATCAACAAAGTTTTGTTTTCACTTTAACTCATACACTTTCATAACAAATGTATAAACAATCATTTTTGCGTGGTTGATGAATACAATTCATGCTTCGTATTTCCTTTCATTGCGGAAATATGGGCCAATAAGTCCCTTTTTTAAGAAAAGTGTGACTCGCCTAGAGAGGGCACTTTTTAATTAGTCAAACTTTTTTCCCTTTAAAGTATGTTAATAGTACATACAGAATATATGCCGAAACATTTTTGATTGGTTTATCCATAACGTAAGGCATAATTCAACACCCTCCGAATTTCTATGTAGATACTGCTTTTTTCCTTGGGGAAATCGGTTACGAACCAGGGATTTTCCCAAAGTATCTACATTTTCATGAAAATCTCAAAATTAAACGAAAAATTCAATTGTTCATGTATGAAGAAAAATAGACCCCTATATAGCCTTTAATCACACACTGAAGTTATCTTCACAAGTTTATTATTTCCGAGCGGCTGTGGCAAAAACACAAAAGGGTCAATATCTCAGTTTCTAGAAAATGCTGAATCGTGTAGATACTGCCTTTTTCCTTGGGACGGCAGAAATGATCTGCATTGATACATTCATGTATCTATCGTGATTTTGGGATTTCAAGATCTATTCTATTCTATTTTTGTATGTTGGAAGTAATCAAAATTTATATACATGTATATATTTGTTCTTATTTCATTTGGCAGTTTTAGTATTAAGTTACATTTAAGATGTGGTAATAGCTAATGTGGTTTTCCTCTTATCAACCCATTCACAGCACAGATTCATCTGGAAATCCAGATATGTGTATTTCAAAATACTGTATTATCCAATTGTTCTAGAGATTTACCCTAAGAACAGCTGATACAGGGTCAGAAAATCTATTTTCTTTCTACATGGAATCTCTATCATTTGAATGTGGATATGTATCATCATTTTCTGTTTTTGGAGCACCTATTTTAGCACTTGGCTAAACAGGGTTCACACAGGGCCTGGAAAACCTGGAAAATCATGGAATTTGACTTTTTGTTTGTTTTCCAGGCCTTGAAAGTCTGGGAAAATTGTACTCCGAGCTTGTGGGTCATGACAATGACATACTTTAATAATCCATAGATTCTGGTAGTTCATATTTCATATTTTAAATACAAAACAGGGTTCACACAGGGCCTGGAAAACCTGGAAAATCATGGAATTTGTCTTTTTTGTGTGTTTTCCAGGCCTCGAAAGTCAGGGAAAATTGTACTCCGAGCTCATGGGGCATCGAAAGTCATGAAATTTCATTTTACACTTTATCTGCATTTCTTCAGCACTGAAATACAAATCAAGATTTTTAGAACTGTTGTTGGTACAAAAAGTACTGCAAGAATATAACATATCATGTTATGTATAAACAAACTGGAAACTAAGTTATATTCGGAAATAATATCGCTAGTGATATTCGTTTGTCTCGCAATGTATGGTCAAACTAGGAATCTAAAAGATCATGACGTTTCGTATGCCGCTGCAATACTTTGTCAAATGCTTATATTCGTTAGATGACGTTTCACTGGTAGACTGGATACATGATATTCTACAAATAACCTTGTTTGTCTACCATGGTGAAAAGTCATGGAAAAGTCATGGAATTTTGTTTTGAAAATAAGTGGATGAACCGGGTATAAATTTGCATAAATGGTCCTTTAGTGGGAACATGGCATATCAGGTTCCCATAACTACAGATGAAGCTTAATAATGATAATATCGAGCATTTATAAAGCGCCATCTATCTAGGTAGCCTATTCCGAGGCGCATAACAAAGGAAAGAAGAAGAAAAAAGAGGAGAAAAAAGAGAAAGCTTCACAGTTTTGTTTTGTATCCGAGTTGCCCATAATGAATGGGTTTCAGTTTTGATAAATATTCTGACAGCATATCAAAGATGTTATGTAAAAAAGGCTGAAGGAATTGAAATGCTTGACCTGAACACATTTTACCTCATTGAAAACAGGCAGAATTTCAAAATACTACTGTACATACATGCTGCTGCAACATACCTAATGGAAATATAGTTTTTAGCCTGAGTGGAATTGTTTAGCTGTTAATGGCTAGTATTCTCCTTAGGGAGTTGAGTTGGTGCGCAATCTAATTGTGCGGGTTTGAACTGTACCAATAACGAGCAGGATAATTGTGACTGATATAGCAAAACCCTGCATTTGTCGGTAAAATAAAAATTGAGATTTTCAAGCCATGAGAAAGGCCTCATAACAAGCTTTAATTTGATGCCTTCTTCTAAAAAAGCGGACAATAATTGGCAGAGATATGACTTTCTTTTTTACAAACGTAATTCATTTACATACATTATGTGAACTTGAATTGAACATTTCTTCAAAACGTGAATTACCGACAAGTGCAGGGTTTTGCGATATCAAATCTCAATTATATGTGCACATAGGATGTGCTCTGGCAATGTGACACGCGCTATATTGAAGAAGAAAACAAAAAGAATGCTGAAAACTGCTTTAATATCAGTTTGCTTATTGGTTACTGTTTATTTTGTGAAAAAAGGAACATTCAAAACACCACATGTAAACCAGATTACAGATTGTATCAATCTGAGCCATTTCTTAACATTTGCTTTGTATTGCATTAGTTTATTTTTGCTTTGTCTATATCCATTTGGTCTACAGTGTACAGTGTACATCTACTTTCATATACAATATACTACACAATACTAGTATTTCTGGCATGTTAATGTCACCCTCCCTTTAGTAGTAAATGTCATGTGCTATTTTGGGAAACATGTGGTAGAGATTATTGATTTTGATATAACGCCCTTTCACCATCGCACATGGCTGGAATTCGCAAAGGTGTTTATAAATTGATACGATGACATTAGAAACTATAGGTTACCGTTACTTTGTAGACCAACGTTCTATTTTGATCACCGATTGATTTATCTCGTGAGAATAACCGTTATTTTGTGACAAAAATGAATCCACACATTCGTCACTAGTAGACCACCGTTCTATTTTGATCACTGATTGTTTTATTTTGTGAGAATACTAACTGGTATTTTGTGACAAAAATGAATCGGCACAAATAGTGTGAATTCGAACTAGTTCAATATTTGTAATTTACAACAATTGTTTTTCTTTCTAGTAGCTTTGAATTGGAGATGAACGTGCGAATCTCCATTAAACCATAGGCATTTGAAACCATGGAATAAATTTAAACAACTTTTTAAAATTCCAGCCACATATTCACATGTATATATAACATTTTTGAGATATCTTATTCCTGGGGCTCATATTGAGTTTTTTCTATAACTTCATACTTTATACATGCTTGGTTAGAAAATTATGTCAATGATCTCAAATTCTCTCATTTGTTGCTTATCAATGTGCTGCATATACTAGTATCTATTTGTACATTCATTTACAACTACGACTGAAAAAGTCAAGTTTTGTATGAAATATGAGATTCAGGATTTTGGTATATCCTGAATTATTCAACCTTGTGTGAAATTTTGAGATTCAGAAATCATGTTTAAATGTGATTTTTCATCAAATAGAAATGATCAGATTACAGCGCTTGAAAAGATGCAGATCTTTGAAGCGGCTCATTTTCCCCCTTATTTTAAAACCGCTTCAGCCATGTTCCAAATCGATGGTGCTCATTTTGAGAGGGTTTGCTTTATAGTCAGTATATGATAAATTGTATACCATTTTAAAGGTAATGACTTCTACTATCAAAGTACTTTAATGTCATGGGAAAATCAGCACAATCATTTTTTCCAGACTTATTGGTCGTTTTGTGGTGTAAGGTTCCATTTTATTAAATGTGTTTGCATTGTGTGCATAGATCAATTCATGCCTAATTATACTACATCTGTGTGCAGTTCATTTGTGCCTTTAAAAAAGTGTTCTTGTTAATTATACTACATGTAAAATAGAGTATAATTTTGCTTCTAGCGTTACTACCTTACTGGCCTAGCAGTTACTACGAAGGCAATCAACTAGCACACAATTAGAAGTCCAAACCAAAGGAAAATTTGGTTAACACCATTACAAATGTTATGTCATTACTTTGGTATTTTATATCTGGGTTCTTTTTTTGTTTTGATTATATTGTCTTCTTCTTAATGATATGATATGAAATTTAACCATTGTAAAATAATGTACTTTTAAGCCAACTACATATAGCTTCTTTAACCCACCATAAGAAGTCCAAATCATCGGACAAGTTATTTTAGAACCATTACTGTGTAATAACAACAGAATGTGCTGTAATTTATTTGGTACCCTATTTATAGGTTCTTTTTTGTTTCATTGTATTATCGTCTAAATATAATTATAATTAACGATATGCTGTGAAATTCATAAATTGTAAAAAATAATGTACTAATAAGATAGTTTACACGTACTTTGACTTGCATCCTGCATGATAATAAAATACAGTTAAGTAAATACAAAAGTGGATGGTTTCAAGATTGTTTTATTGTGTTTATAATGCATGTTTACATATTTATATATTTATATTCCAAATTAGTTTACATTACAGTGGGACCTGGTTATAAAGAGCGCTGGTATAACTAAACTCTTATAACAGCTAGGTAATTTGGCTGATCTAATCTTTTGTATATAATTTTTCAACCCAATTATTATAACAAGGTCCCTTGGCTGGTATTCAATTCAATACCTAGTTTAAAGGGGTTGTACAGTTTTTGTAAGGCTGAGCTTTAGTAACCAAAACCTGCACAATAACATACAAACTAATAGTTATAACTCCACCATGCTCAAAAGGTATAGCAAATTACAAACAACTAAATAAAAAGCCTGTTATCATTTTTTTTAAAGCCATTAAAACCCAAGAGGGCACTCTCTTAAAAAGCATTGGTTTCAACCATTTGGGCCCCAGATTTATACCGATCAGACATATTTATTGATATTTCAGCCGTTTCTGAACCGACTTTAATCAAATAAAGTTTATTCTTTCATCAAAATTGTATGCTCTTTCAAATTTTACATTCAGTTTTTCATTATCTCATAACAAAATTATTTCATGCAGCGCCCTCTATACCAAAACTGAACTTTAAGGTAAGCAATTTACTTATCATTTTGCTAAGATGAGAACTTTACTTATCTGGGATTTAAATCGTTTTTCAGACTTTTTTGTTATTAAAACAAAATCTAAATGTAATATTTGATGATATTAGGACATCAAAATTCTGGTAAGATTTTAAGTTGGTGAATTAAAGGTACACTTGAGTATTGGTACTTCCCAAAATGCCCCTTGACACTAAATTGGTTGGTTTTAATTCCATTTGAAAGTGCATTAAATTAGTATGATGAGAATCATTCACTTTCAAATGCTCTCATAGTTGTAAAATTTTATTTCAAAATATTTTATTTATATTTCGTCTGACTAGACGATATCTTGACTATACAAAAAATACATAAAATGCTTATATACTTCTTTCAAAAAATTTCAAATGAGGTTTTTAAATAGTTGATATCTCTATGTAATCATTTTTTAAACAAAACATCACATGCACAATTTTGTATGAAAAATGGCTAAAACCAGTGATTTTTTTAAAGAGCGCTCTCTTGAGTTGTAACAACTTTTTTTTTAAAATGATAACAGGGTTTTAACTGAGTCGTTTGTAATTTTGTGTACCTTTCCAGTATGTTGGAGTTATAACTATTAGTTGTACCGTAATGGTGCAGGTTTTGGTTACTAAAATTAAGTTTGACC
Source organism: Echinarachnius parma (assembly GCA_037951105.1). NCBI lineage: Eukaryota > Metazoa > Echinodermata > Echinoidea > Clypeasteroida > Echinarachniidae > Echinarachnius > Echinarachnius parma. Next base: position 226,659 of record JBAMJV010004657.1, read on the forward strand.
AAAACTAAACTATCCCTGTAACTGAACTCGAAGTTTGGCTAAGTATTGGCTAAATTGAATACCAGCCCTGATATACAATGTATAAAGGTAATTTCCATGGCCCCAAGGGCACTCTTTATAACGAGGTTCCACTGTACTATACATTTTTTGCCAATTAAAATATTTTATTGAATCTCATTTATTGTTTAATTAACGTACTAAATCAACTAATTTAGTTCTATCTTGCCAAATTCAGAGTGTGTTCATCTGATCAACACCCTGGCCAAAATTGGAATAGCGCCACCTGCAGTTTGCCTGCGTATAGGTCTCCAAACCTAGTAATTTCTAGCAGTTGCGTGGTTCCGGGACCTCCATAAATTAAATGCGCCAGTTCAGTCTTTTTACAGCAATAGTCGTCTCATGACATGGTATTCTGTTATAATTAGGTATGAAATTATCGCATGAGAACCATTTGTTTATCATTTTTCAAATTATTTACTAATGATTTATATACGTGCGCAATTAGTCTCCGAAACATGTTAAGCCCTCCGCACACAGAGCCGACTCGACCCGGTCCGACTGGTTTTCAGTCAGGCTAGAGTCGGTTTCGCTCAGTCGGAAGCGATTCAACATGTTGAATCGGCCTCGAATGATCTCCGACTGGCTCTTGACCGGCAAAACAGAAGTCATGAGGCAACGTATACTGAGCTGAACCGACTGAAAACCAATCGGATCGGGTCGAGTCGGCTCTGTGTGCGGAGGGCTTAACTCTTGCAATGGTTGAAATGATGGTATGACAGGGGCACCTCTTCTTTTCTTCAGCAATTTACATACAAGCCCCTCCCCCCCCCCCCCCCCCCCCCACTCCTCTCATCTCGATCATACCCGATCGTTTATCTCTTCAATATTTTTCGTCCATTCAAAAGTGTACATACCCAGATAACAATGCGACGTTGGCGGAACGTAGTCTATAGTCGGCACCGTCGCGGTTGGAAAAACAACGTTTAGCCAACGTTGGCCTAACAACCATATTTTTTGCAGTCGGCGAGCTGACGTTAAAACAACGTTAAGCCGACGTTGGCTGTTGACTGTTGGCAAACTGGTCGGCAAATGTACGTTGAAACAACGTTGGGTGATAGTCAGACGAACAATCATATTTATATGGTCGAAAAGCAAACGTTGGGCCAACGTTTCGCCTACTACGTTGGATATTGGTTGGCTAGTTGACGTCGTACTAACGTTTGACAAACAACCGCATTACGACGGTAGGCAAGCCAACGTAGGGCCAACGTTCACTTATATAGTCGTATGAACGTTGGGGTTTAGTCGGCTCAATGTTGGCTTGACGTCAGAAATAGCAAAATAAAAGGTTGGGCAAACGTTGGCGCAACATTGGCAATTGACGTTGGCTTATGGGGGTTGGGCCGACGAGGGCCCAGCGGCAAGAATGACGTGGGCAAAACGTCACGTTTTGACGTTGGCCCAACATGACCGCCTACATTGGGCCAACGAT
>JBAMJV010004658.1:0-66575 GCA_037951105.1 Echinarachnius parma
TACATTTTGTTTATATACATACACAAAAAGAAGTAAGACTATTTCGTTTTGCTCCAAATGTAAATATTCATTATTTTTTACCGACAACAATCACATTGTATTCAATATATGGCGTCTCTTTCATGTACATCAATGGTCACATCAAAAAAGTATTATTATTATTATATTTTGTTTCTCGAAAAATTGTTGTACATTAGATGAAGTTCTGTAACTAAATATTGTACATGTAAATAGTGAGTGAGAATATTATTTATTTAAATTATTTTGTTACAAACATTTTTTAGAGATGGAAGTAGATTTGGTGGTTTAGACGATTATCGCTTTTACTAGTAGTTTGTAGTTTCAACCGGGAAATCAAAACCCTAAGAATTTGTTTTCAATACAAGAGGCTATTAATTTAAGTTGACTTTTATTTCATATTTTGAGCATAAAAGTTGATCAAGGAATTAGAGAGTTTTGACCGTTTGACCGGTATGGTAATTTCTTTTATTGACCAGAATTAATCTTTAATGAAAAATTTTAGTTAATAGGATTTGTATTTATTTATTTAGTTTTGTTTTAAACAGGGTGGCCCCATTGGTGATCAAGCCCTGTTTTCCAGAGGCACTGCACACAACTATTACATAATACAATGATGTTCATGTATAACAATACAACAATATATTAACTAAAATATGGATGCAATTTTGTCATACAATGTATAAACTCTTCTATAGTTTGAACAAAATCAGTCAAGAAATATGAGATATGATAAATTTGACTTGTTCTGCATCAGGTATTGAGCATAATACATGTAGTTAATAATCAATACAAAGTTTGTGTAAATCAATTGAGATATAAGAGTTCTGATGTTGATTTTTGGTATTGAAAACATTTATTTTTTGGGGTTTTGGTTTCCTCAGTATTTATTTAGAGTGGCTATTTTACTTGCATATTCTTTCAACTCACTTTTTTAATATTATTGTGTAATTTTATATATTTTTAATGAAAGGTGAAGACGATTATTATAATTTCTTTAAAATGCACCCTTTTTGTGTGCTTCTTAAATCACAGCTCTGCACAAAAAAGTGAAAACAAAAATGATGAAGATATACGTTTCCCATAAAATGTAAGTTTGCGCTGATTATGCTATAATGTATTCCTTTCTAAAAAAAAGTTCACTAAATGTTATGTTCAGAAAAAATTGTTTTGTATACAGTCAAACCTGTGTTAGTGTCCACACTGTCTATAGCAGCCAACCTGCCCCTATAATGGCCACCAAAACAGAAAAACAATGTTATGGAACCTGTCTACAGTGGCCACTTTTCTTGCTTCCCTTCTAAAGGGGGTCAATATAGTGTAAAAGCGATATGATACTCGCGTGCATAGCGCTATTTGAATAACTGCTATAGAGTTGGTGAAGTGTGATGTCATCAATGATGTCATAAGCATCTTTTTTTGGAATTTTCAAATTTGGACTTCATTTTCAGAAAGAGCATAACAAATAATGTCCAAATACCGAAAATCAATTGAATAGGGTTACGTATTGGCTGAGATATGCCCATCCGATTGATGTTTGTTGTCAATGGGCAATCCGTGTTATAGTGCACTGGTTCATAACTTTATGAACCAGTGCACTATAACACTGATTGCCCATTGAAGTAAAATTCATTCGGATGAACATAGCTCAGCCAATACGTAATATATTTGATTGATCTTCGGTATTTGGACATTATTATTGATGCTCTTACGGGAAATGGAGTTCAAATTTAAAAATTCGAAAAAAGTGTTTTTATGACGTCATGGCTTCTGTACTCTATTATCATTATTATCATTATTACACAGTTAGACAGTTTGCGCATTTTGATAGTGATAGTTTACACAGAGTTTGCAATGCACCACAACATATTGGCATCTACATTGACATGTACTCAGTTTACAAGTGTGCTCGCTTCATGATACATGTATTCGGGAATCTTAATAATTGTTATTTATCCAGCGACAATCAATGTCAAGAAATCCAAGTAAAACCAAGACTTTCATACATGATGACACACGCGGTACCCCAGGTACCGCGTTGTGTAGCGCCATCTTGTGTCCACTTAAAGCACAACCGTATTGCGTTGTGCATGCAGTGCAGCGCGCGCTTGTATGCACGCTATACCCCGTACAGCCCTAAAAAAAAAAAAAAAAATTAAACAAAATGGCGGATATTCGTTGGTACCCCAGGTACCATTTATGTCATCACAGTAGAATTTAGTTGTGACCCTTTGTGTGGCCCCCCAAATGAAGAAGAAGAAATTCAAAATTATGTTCCATGAAACAATCAAATCCACTTCAATCAACTATTTAACCATTTTATATCCACGATCATGTTTAGATATAAATACATGCATTGTACATGTATACCACGGAAATGTGTGCTGGTTTATTTTTGTGCTTTGCTATAAAGTTTGAAGTCGGTTTAATGTTAGTCGTTAATCACAATTTTGCTTGTTACACTGCATTTACTGATAATCTATCACATGTACAAATGTACATGTACATTACATGTAGATTAATTGTTTTAATGTCCGAAATGCACATGTATTTGATTGAGTAAGCCACACATTTGCATTTTGTTACGCAGTGAATTAAATTTACATCTATTATGGTAAATTACTTAATGTCCATGATATATTTCTTTAATCGGAAACAGGTACAACTTTGCATTTTGTTACCACTGCAAATGAAATATTGATCTATCATGATTGTGATTTATGTCCGAAATATATTTCATTAAGGCACAACTTTGCATTTTGTTATAAACACCGCAAATGAAATGTTCATCTATGTATAATTAAATGCACAATTTGTACATGCACATGTATTTGATTGAAAAAGTCACAAATTTGCATTGCATTTTATTACACTGCTAAAAATGATAAGCTATGGACATGTACATGTAGGTATTTCATTTCATTTCATTTCAGTTTGAATATTCAACCATAAAAAAAGTGCAACAAATGTATTATTATGTATGCCCGAAACAATGTAGCATACTACCCATGCAACTTTTCTATAGGCTGATACATATTATAAATCTATCGATGCCAAATGCCACATTTGTGGTTATGTTATCTCTTACTCTGTGTTTAAATGTCATCATTTTTTACGAAGTATTTAATTTAATCGATAGATCACAATCATATTTCCTTTATCTTTTATTTTAAAAAGTACATGTACAGTATACAATGTTCATTACTGAAAAGTGATGCATTTGTAACTAATGTTTAGTGTAATTATGCAATTAAATAATTATACTGAATGCATTGTCTTGGAATATACTTAAACATACGTATACAAAAATAATACAATTTTGTCCTGCATACCCTACATATTTCAGAAATAAATGTATACCCCAATATTACTATAATGAATGTAGTACTGTGCACCCTGAATATAAGATTGTTCATACAAGTAATTAAATTATTTATTGTCATCTTGTTGTGTTTGAAAAGATACACTACAGTATGTAATTCAGCCTCGTGTTTTACGTACCCTTTAATATCTATATGAGAATTTGTATTTAATTATACAGTCATGTAAGTTTAAATGTAATCCCCTTATATATCAATACATGATTGAATGTATTATCACGTTTGAACAAGATGCATTACAATTTACATTAGCATTAAAAAACACATAATTATAGCTAAGAGTAGGTAAACAAAATTAAGTTCTTGTATCTTGCATTAAGTCGTGTATACAGATAAGAAATTGATAAAGATGCATACATGTATGTAAATGTAGTCTCCCACGATGAGACTGCGACAATGTGAGACTAGCTGCAAATGGCAGAGATGCCAAGTAGTACGCTTTTGCCGTATTTAGTACGTTTTGTTCATGTAAATACGGCAGTACATTTTCTAAGCAGTAAATTGAAAAAAAGAGAGAAGAAAAAAAGTAGTAACAGTCAGAAAATGGCAAAAAGAATTACGTTGAACCACTAAAGTTACATATTTTGAATATATCACAAATAAACAAAACAAACTCATAAAAACACTGGTGTGATCGACCGAATCAACTTTTATATTAACACACATAAAGAGTATTTTTGCTGCGCAAATGGGCTTCGCGAACAAATATGATTTTTTGTTTTACTCTACCTCTGAAAATACTTCTTTTGGGGTTAAAATACTGTTTTTTTTACCTCTCAGAATACTTCCTTTTTGGTTTGTGAAGGTTGTTGGCATCTCAAGACTAGCTGAAAATGGTCTCATATGAGAATTGTATCTTTATCAATTTCAAATATGTATGCACGACTAACTGCACGAAAAACATATTTTTGTTGGATTAGAAATCTTCCTAGTATGAAAGCATGATTGAAGTTGCAGATGAAAAATGTTTTGAATTTTATACTTCATGAGGTCGTTTTGTTTTTGAATGGTACATGTACTAAGTATTTAAAACAATGGATTTTTGTCACTGTACATGTAATGTACATTACATGTATAATGTGTGTACAATTGAAGATTATAACTAAATGAAATAATTGAACGCACAGAGGAACAAATATTTTTTCTCAAGAGTTTGTTATATTATTTAATGAAATAATTATTCACAACATGTATGTACATGTATATTGTACATGTATATACTGCAACATACAATATGAATGTTAATATATTGAATGGACTGACTGACATTGGAAAAAAAATACGTGGATTTTTTCTCCTCCTTTTTTATATCGTAATATTTGGAAGTCTTGTATTAATTTAGTCGGTGCCATTTTAATGGAAAATGTTGGATGGAAATATTAATTGTGTACTTGTATTTTGTCCTTTTATAATAATAGTTTATAATAGTCCAGATATATAAACGTACAATAGAACAGAACATGTAGTTTTATGATAGAATTTTGAAGGGGTATTGCATGGTAAATGTAATGTTTTTTTAAAAAGTACATATTTAAAAAATGTGCTTTTTATTTAAAAGTACATAAATGTATTTTAATTTTGTGGAGAAAAAAAAATATTTGCTTTGTATTTATAAGTGGATGAATATATTTTTCTCCTTTTTTCTCTCTTCTTGTTTTTCTTCTTAATCCGAGTTGTTGATGACCACCATAAAACACAGTCATGTTTCAAGCAATTAAAAGTGAGATATTGTACAGAAAAAAATGAATGAAAAGTATTGTCTAGTATTTGTCTTCTTATTCATTGGTCTTTGAGTGGGAGTGTTGTGGTATGTATGTTGGTTTTTAGCTACATGTATCATCAAAGTGAGATATTGTACAGAAAAAATGAATGAAATGTATTGTCTACCGTATTTGTCGGTGTATTAACCGCTCCGGTGTATTAACCGCACCCCCCTTTTTTTTTTTTTTTTTTTTTGGAAAAAAGGTGCGGTTAATACACCAGCAAATACGGTAGTATGTACTGTATGTGTCATGTTTTTTCATTGTTCACTGAGTGGGAGTGTCGTGGTAGATGTTTTCTGGCCATGCGAGATATCCTGGGGGCGTTTCACAAAGATTTTATGTTTGGACTTAAAGGGATGGTTCGGACGATTTCAAAAAAAATGTACCAGAATCTAAAAAAATTACTCATTGGTAATATATTTTGATAAAAAAAATATCCCATCAGGATGATTTATACTCGATTGTTTTGTGTCTGCAATTTTTGATATTCATCGTCTTATTTTCTGTACGCTTGCGATTTTTATCACGTGATCGCGTGACTCGCCAGCCTCACTTTGCTTTGTATTGGCAGCAAAGTGAGGCATCGACGTCACGAAGATTACATGCTGGGATAGATCCCACTGGCGGCAGATTCGATCAAATGGGCCTACCATAATTTTGAAGTCCAATTTGAATTTAGGTTCAACTTATAAAATATCCAACTCTTTCTTATCCAGGGGCTTGTTTCATGAAAGGGTCTTAGCTATGTACGTTGTCTGGCGGCTTCCAAACTTTAAAGGAACTACAGCGTCTAGATGGCCTAATTTTCACAATTAGGATCTCTTGTCATTCTTCCTCAAGAAAAAGAATTTGGCAGTCATTTCCCATGAAATTAATCAATTTTGGGGTAATTAGTAAATATCTAATTGTCCTGGGAACACCCCTTTTAAACCCCCAAAATCGATTATGCTGCCCTCTATTGGTATGACGTCATCTACAGAACTTCGCCCCATAGTCTCTGTACACGACGCCTCTCTCAATTCTGTAGATGACGTAAGCCGTCAGTTGTTAACGTAAGTGTCAATCACGCTGCTGATTTTGAACCCTAAATGTGGTAAACTGGCTGCTAAGTGAGATTTGGCATCAGAAAATTAGCCTAAAATCACTACTGTGTTTACATGTATTTTCATGGAGTTTTTTTTACTGCAGACCTAGTTTACAAGTCATCAACTATGGAGTGCCAAAAATATGTTGTATTCTTTAGTTCCTGTAAACATAATTACATGTATCTTCGGAGTACAAAAAATGACATAGCGCCCTTCTCTTTAAGGTATCCGTTTTTTTTAGCCTAGACACATTATTTATTTAAAGCCAAATAACACTTATTGGAAATGCAATAGGCCTAAATGAAAAATCTGCTTTCATCACCTACCATGTGAAAGAATATATGATGACATAAACGGTACCCCGGGGTACCAGACGAAAATCTGCCATTTTGTTTAATTATTTATTTAATTTTTAGGGCTGTACTGTGGGTATAGTGTGCATACAATTGCGTGCTGCACTGCATGCACAACGCAATAGCTGCGGGACGGTTGCATGCAAGATGGCGCTACACAACGCGGTACCCCGGGGTACAACGGTACCCCGGGGTACCGCGTGTGTCATATCACAACTGGTAATGTAAAGATTTGGACAAAAACTGCTTTGAAATTGACTATTTGAGCAATAAAATGTACAAAATAAAAAAAAAGGGTTTTACCAAGATTCAATTCAACCGTGTATACGCTTGCATGCAAAAGCTATGCATGCGCACATGCAGGCTTGTCGAACAATACCCAGCCCGGTGGAGAGGGGCGCCCGAGCAGTGAATTTAGGCCCTATTTCATTGGCATGCTGGCGGTGTGAATTGAAGTTTCAATCTATATTTCTGCATTTAACGATACTAAGGTTCAGATTTTTCCACACGAGCCTTTTTTTTTATATACATGTACTATTTCAACAATGTTGATAAATTAGTTTGGCCAATATAGATGCTTTCAGTAACATTCCCAATACTGTTATTTGGCTTTAAAGGGATAGTTGAGTTCTGGTATTAGAAGAGAGTACAGTTTTGGTCAAACTGAATTTTAGTAACCAAAACCTTGCACCATTACATTACAAACTGATAGTTATAACTCCACCATGCTCGAAAGGAATACAAAATGACTACGTAAAAAGCCTGTTATCATTCATAAAGAGCCGTTAAAACTCAAGAGGGCGCTCTCTAAACCCTCATCGGTTTCAACCATTTAAAATAAAATATTGTGCATGTGATGTTTTGTTGAAATAGTTATTAGATAGAGAGATAATCAACAACTATTCAAAAACCTCTTTTGTAAATTTTTGAAAAGAGGAAGCATTTAAAAAATTTTGTTAACGGCTGGTTCAAAATTATCGAATAATTGTGGGGCCCCACAATTATTACAAATGGTATGTTCATGGATATTTCAGCCATTTCTGAACCGATTTTGATCAAATAAAGTTTATTCTGTCATTAAAATTGTATGCTCTTTTGAATTTGACACTCAGTTTGTCATTATCTCACAAAACAAATATTTTGCGTAGCGCCCTCTCTACCAAAACTCAACTATCCCTTTAAAATTGTATGCTCTTTCGAATTTGACACTCAGTTTGTCATTATCTCACAAAACAAATATTTTGTGTAGCGCCCTCTATACCAAAACTCAACTATCTCTTTAAGATAGTTTGCAGTGAGCATCCTGAAGTATACAATACATCAAAGTCACTCAAAGTATTTACAAAACTTTGTTTATTGTGCAATTTTTACACAGCTTTTGACATAATATAATTTACAGACACATGTACATGTACAATTGATTTGACAATGACTTACAATAATTCCTTAGCTATGCTGAAAACCCTAGATCTGCCATCTCTTCAACATCGAAGATATAACAACAGGCTGGCGATGATGCACAAAATAATTCATAACAACGTAAATCTACTGCTGGGAAGTCACCTTCGCTTCAGTAAACGCGACTCAAATGCAGCCTCTACTAGGAAATCTAACCCACTATCGCTGGAGGTGCTCTTCGTGAGGACTAACTGCTTGCAAAAGTCCTTTTTCCCAAACACGGCACGAGATTGGAATAACGTACCTTTCTCCTTAACGTCAATAAAGGACTCGCAAAACTTTAAACAGAAATCAAGTAGCCAACAGTTCGACTAGAACACCCCACCCCCATCGACCTCTATCTCACCAAGCTGAGTGATGCTCCTGTAGGAGTTTTTCAGCATTTCCAACCGAAGTACCGAAGTCCTCACGCACACTGATGTTTGGAGAAGCAAAGCCATAGAAATACACATTTTTATAGATGTTAAAGTGAGGCCTGTAAAGTGTCAGATATTGCCCAAAATGATGTATGAAAGTTTCATTGAAAAAGAACACTGCTTTCCTGGTTAAAAAAGCGAAAATATGCGTCAGCTTTTACAACGGACGTTTATGAGGTTGATGACCGTTTGTTAACGCTTTTGAGCTGAATGATAGATATCGTCATTAAAGGGGCATTTGAAAAAATCTAACCCTATTTTATTCTTCTCTTACCATAAGCTAAACACCACTGTAGAAGAGAAATGAGGAAGCTCCAAATAATTTTCGTGGAGTTAGACACTTTACAGGCCTCACTTTAACTGGTGGAGGAGGGATCACAAAATTGTACTCTCTGAGGGATTAGAAAATGTAATGCTATTGAGGGAATTATTGTCTTCCCGAAATACCATTTTAAATCCCGAGGGAACATTCCATGATGCTCCCGACAACAAAGTTAACATCTGTTTATATGTTATATGACTTAGTTATGTAAAAAAGTTACAAATCTTTACACTTTTAGCCTCTGAGCTCCATTAGAAATTGTAGCTTTTCAAAGTGATATGTTGACAAGTCATTGTGACGTCACAATATAATCTCTTTTTGGTTGCGCGTATTAATTGTTAACATCGCGCGCAAATACGCAAACTTTGATAAAAAAATTACTTCAAGCATGAAATATAACCCTTGCAATCAATAGCATCGCTTTAATTTTTTTTGCCATATGTCTAAAAGAAAATGCTCCTGTAGCGATATATCGCGGCTCTGAGGGGCGAGACATTCGGCTTTCCGTGGAACATACTGAATTAAGTTGAAATTGCCTGACTGTGTTTAGCCAAAGAATGACTCGTATTTTGACATGGGCCCCGTTGCAGAAAGAATTGCAATCTATCGTAAGTTACAATTAATTGCAAGTAAAAAAATATACGCAATCAGATTTGCGCATTTAGTCACATGATCCGACTTACAATTAACTGCAACTTAACAATCGACTGCATCTCTTTCTGCAACGGGGCCAATGGTCAGACAAAAATGCTAATTAGTGACTATTAAAAGTCAAATGGGCTAGAATATTATACTTGTTCATAAAACCAAAAGGCATCATAACTATGCAAGTTTTTTTTCTTGCTTGTGATATACATGTACATGCATAGGCGTACCCAGGGAAGGGGGGTTTGGGGGGTTCAAATCCCCCCCCCCCCTTTGACCAAAAAATTACTGTTTTACAACTTGTAGCTGGTCTCGAGACCACATTTTAGCGGTCTCGACCATCATTACCGATAGTCTCGGCCTCGAAAATTGTGAAGAATCCTGGTCTCAGCCTCGCAAATGTTGAAAATTCTCGGTCTCTGCTTTGAAAATTTTCTACGGACACCCCCACCCCCCCCCCCCCGCTTACAGAAATTTGGCTGATGAAATAACCCTCCCCCTTGAAAAAATCCTGGGTACGCCACTGTGTTCATGTACATATATTTCTAAATTTTGTATGGTCTGAAAAAAATGTAATGTCCCCCAAAATTGTATTTATGAAAAATGGAAATGTACAACATTGTTATTATTCTGTGATTTCTGGTTTGAAAATCTAGTTGTCTGATCGGGCAACTAACTTATGACTTTGATGAAAGTTAGCTGGCCAGATACCGGATTTAACAGGCCTTTGTTTCACAAAGATCTGAAGTGGAACTTAAACATTATGGAAAGCCATTTGTAGCTTCGGAATTAGACATAGTCAAGAGCCCAAAATGCGAATATTTGAAACTTTCAACAGAAACAGAAAATGTTCATGACTTTTATCAAACTTTTTATAGGCCTCTTTAAAGAACTTGTTTAACAATTAAACAAAGAAACTAATGGCTTTTCATAATATTTAAGTCCAACTTAGTGTTAAGTTTCGACTAGGAATCTTTGTGAAACCCCCCCTAGGGACATCAAGCAAGCAAGAGCTAGTGTCGAGCCCAGAATATAGTGACGGTTGCAAATCCCGAGCGTGGACATTAATATGACATCGCGATAAGGTCCCAAAGCAAACATCTTCTTGTTGGTTTAACTTGGTTAAGATTTCTCATCTCATTTGCAATGTTTGTAGTCTCTATGGGTCACTACTGAACTACAGCCACTGGATCGATGGCTTCGTGTAACCTCTTCATCGCCGTGGTTACCATGGATGTCAGCTGCTTGTCTTCGCATTTCACCTCCTGCAAGGGATGGAGGAAATATGGAAATAAAAGAGAAATTATGAGAAACTTTCGGGATAGATATTACTTGATCGTAAAATTCATTTATCAATCATTTTGAACATCAATGGCCCCAAATGTTCAAATTTGTATCAAATACATGTATCAGGACAAATTGATTATTAATCATGTTCTATTCATTAGAGAATTTCTGGTGATAGTACAAAATGTTTATTATAATAACAAAGGTATTTACAATCAATCAACAATTGTGTACCCAAAACAAACAAATTTTGAAATTCACATGTGGAAATAGTGCAATGTGCAATGGTGCAATGTTAACATCAGAAAACCTAAGGAAATTTATCTACTGAATGCATTGTGGAACGAATTAACCAATTTGAGTATTGAGACTAGTGTGGACTCATCCACAATAATGGCAGAGGGTGGGTGGGTGGGGTGAGGGGCGGAGGGTGCTACGACAAAGATATTAAAATCATGTGCTCGTTCAATTGTTCTAGTCATTACAGTTATCAAAGGGATCTGCCTCGACAGGATTTTTATATCCTTTGCAGATCCCCCACATCCACTGTAATACTGTCCACACCACATGTATAACTTTGCTGAAATTTGTATATTTTGTGTTTTAAGAGATGTGAAAGAAAATTGAAAATTGAAAATTGAAAATTGAAAATTGAAAATATATTGCAGAATAAAAGACAATTCTCACCAGTGACTCTGTATTGACAACGGCCTCCTTTCCTTCTACGTTCACGACTAGGTCGTTGGTCCCGGCAAAGTTTGTGACCGTGCTTTGGCCGAACATGTCGCGTAAGAGCACCATCAACCTCTCGCTGAAGACCTGTGTGTCGTTCTTGGCTGGCAGTTGTTTGACTGTTGTAAAATAAAAAGAGAGATAATTATTATAAAGACATAAGGAAGAAATGTACTTTTTACTGTTTATCATAAACTTAGCAAATACATGTTTGAAATACTGTATTCAAATTTGGCAGTAGCAATACTATCAAACGTTTGCTGAATACTCAGTAGGTGTTTTTGGCTCGCAGTTGCTCGATTGTTGTTAAAAAAGAAGAGAATATATGGGCATGAAACAAACATTACGCACATTTATGATGATGACAAATTATTTGACTTACCCCCTTGTCTACAGGAATCTGGTGGGCTGTTAACCTGTTCCCATTGAGAATCTAAAATCTCCATAGACTTTGTACACAACCCACCCGGTTCCCGTAGTCAAGGGGCTAACAAAGTCTATATTGGGATTTAGGAATCATGAAAGGAAGGCGTGTAACATTGTCCAAAACCTCAAAATCCAATTGCAATTCTAGCAGTTCCCTCATACCTTGTTTCGGTTTTAAAATTTCCATTTCATTCAAAAGATATTTACGATTGAAGTGTTCACATATGAAATTATCTATGGGACCTTTAAGCCGTGTACAAAGTAAGTGCAATGAGTAAGTGAATATCACTTTGCATTTTCACTCATTTCTCGGCCAAATAACATCCCATTAACTAGAAATTTTTACACATTACTTTCTGGACATATCAGATCACACCAATACATATTTTATTAACCATGCGTCACTTTTTGCACGTGTCAACAAAGTTACTAGATTTCTTTAAGGAAAGGAAAACTTACATTTCTGTGCGTTCGGATCTGATGCTACTCTCACTATGACGGTCATGATGGCATCAGCGTACATGTCATTCTCTGCATTGGCAACCCACTGCAAGAAAAAAAATCCAATGTAAAACTATTGAAAAATATGATTATAATGATAATAATAATTATGATAATAAAAAAATAACAATAATAATACATTTATATTTGTTTTCAATTGTAGTGGCCCAAAAAGTGAATATGGTTGTCCCACACAAGGAATCCACTAAAAAGTATATCCTATATGGTTGCCTGTTTGCCCACGTTAACCCCGAACTTATTTTAAGTGGCTACTTTTCAGCCCTGCATCACCTTGTTCGTTCGTTCCCGTCTCCTTAGGATCAAGATAAAAGTTCCTAAAAATAAGTTCTTCCATAACCTCAAGTGTAACAATACCAGCCGCCGGATTGTGAATGATGTTGATTTCCCCGAACCAGGGTAGGAAGTACACGGGGGCTGGGGGCGACATTGCCCCCTTATTTTCAAAATAGCCCTCTAAAATCAGTAGGTAGCCCCATAAATTACCATAGGGTATTATGTGAACAATTTCTGGATATCCATCAGATTGGAAAAGTTGCCCCCTAAAATAAAAAAATGAATTCCTGCATTGCTCCGAGCACCCTAACATTGATTTTCTCAGTAAGGAATCACAGTTTGTGGCCACAACAGGCAGGTTGGCTGCGATAGACTGGTGACCTCTATACATAGTTACAGTAGTTAAAGTTAAAGTCCTTCTCGTGCCAATGTCGGCACATATGGCGGCGCCTATCTCCCGATTCATTAGCCCTAGGCCACACGTCTACTAAATGTAGAGAAAGCAACAGAAGGGGGCCAGTTCTCTGGTAACTCATGTGATTAACTTTCCCTTCTCAAAATTCTACAAAATGCCGGGCACCTGGCTAGAAGGCAGAAGGTACCATTTTTACAGTCTTTGGTATGACCCGGTCTGGGTTCGAACCCGGGACCTCCCGTGCATGCTGCCGACACTCTCACCGCTAAGCCACCATGCTTGGTCATCCTATACATAGGTTTGACTGTAATTACCTCAAGTGTTACGATACCAGCGGCCGGATCGTGAATGATGTTGATTTCCCCGAACACTCTGAGGGCGGGCTTGTCGTTGACGTCTACGTAGTCGATTTCGTTGGAAAGTTGCGAGAGGTAGTGAGTCAGGAGGGAGAGGGGCGCCTGGTAGGCGATGCTCTGGCGTTGCGTTACGTTGCTGACGGCAAGATCGGTGTACTCTACAAAAAGATAAGTAAAATAAGATATCAATATCTTCAACAAAATCGATAAGCTTTAGGATTGGATTTAACGATAAGGTTAAGGATTTGGATTCAAGTTTTGAGTACCGTATTTGCTGGTGTATTAACCGCACCTTTTTTCAAAAAAAAAAAAAAAAAAAAGGGTGCGGTTAATACACGACCGTATTAACCGCACTTTAAAAAAAAAAAAAGGGGGTGCGGTTAATACACCGGAGCGGTTAATACACCGACAAATACGGTAAGGAAAAAGGAAGTCTCGGGCATCGTTTATTAGACCAAATGGGTATAGATCAAGCAAAGTGCAACTACATGTAAGTACCCTCGTTTAGGAATTTCTTCTGAATGCATGTAGGTGTTTTTAGCAAAACAATAAACCTGTCATATTTAGAAATCGGCTGGTGCCATGATGTAATAATAATAACAATAATAATAAACATTTCTTATATAGCGCATATCACGCCTAGAATAGGGTCTCTATGCGCATAAGAAGGAAGCATGAAAGGATAAGTACAGAGATAGGTAAGAGATGGAAAATAGGAAAGAAGTCTAACACAAGTGACAGTGAAATAATTATAAAAAAAAAATAAATAAAAAAAAATATATATACGTAAATTACTTCAAAAATAAGTGGGTTTTTAACCTGGTCTTAAACTTTTCAATAGAGTCTAATTGTTTTATGTTTTCAGGGAGATTGTTCCAAAGTGTTGCTGCTGCAAATGCAAATGTACGTGCCCCATAAGATATTGTATTGAATGTAATGGTGTATCCCTGAGAAACCCTATTTTCTTGGTTCACTTGTCATGTACATATTACAATGTATATATTTCTGGTCAGTTTCCCTACAGAGCTGCCAACCTCTAGAACATGAAATCAGTACTCTCAAGGCTTAAAATCAGTAATTTGGGGAAGAAATCAGTAATTTCCTATGCGGCTCTATGAACTATAAGTTTAGTGAAACGGTTACACGACGGTTAACCGACCGTCATCGGCAAAAACTTTTAGCAGAACGGGTAACCGGAATTTTTTTTTTAAAATGGCACGTTGAACCCTGTTAATCTATTGCTAAAGTGTATTTTACATGTATCACAAATAAACAAAACAAATAAACAAATGGTAAGAGAATTAATCATAGGGAGATTGAAAAAACGGACAGATATCGGATATATCCGGCGGAAAAGAAAGAAAAAAAGAAAGATTTTTTTTTTTTTTTCCCCGTAATTTTTAAGCGGCATTCCGTACTCCCGTAATGGTTGTCAATTTCCGTACCAATTACGGAAAATCCGTACTAGTTGGCAGCTCTGTCCCTATCTTTGAAACAAAAATTATCTTGTTGTTTTTACCTGAGAGGTCGGCTGGTGCCATGATGTGGTAGTTGAAGTTCCGCTTGACCAGAACTCCAGAGATCTTGCCGTTATGTCTCGGTCTACTCGATGCCAAACTGCCCATCACCTGAAGAAAAAAAAAAGGAAAAAAGGAAAAAGAAATGTGTTTGTTATAATTATCCTTGGGTAAGTGCCCGGTTTATATAGCTTCTGACTATTCGAGCAATGAAAAGGGTTTTATGGGAACGTCCCCCATTCAAGGGTCTTTGTGGCTCAATGGTTGAGCACCGATCTTGCAATCCGGAGGTCTCGGGTTCGATTCTCGGCGAAGCGTATTTTTCTTTGCTCATTTTCATTCATTGTTATAAAGCCATACAGGATTCATCCCGTATATACACAGGCTGGACACTATGGAGGATGTATGTTATACCAAATAAAATAGGATAAAGTGATCCATAAACATAATATTTTTCCAATAGTGAAATTTGAGACTTCCATCATACACCAATATCATTGAAAGTTTCTTGTGAATAAATGAAAAGTGATATTTTCATGGAAAAGGAACAATGTTTCTCTAGTGAAAAAAGTGAAAATAGACATCAGATTTAATCCCCGATCTTTCGCTTGAAGTATCAAAATTCGGATACTCTTGACTACGATCGAAAAGCCAGCCGAAACGCTTTTCAATGAAATCTTTAATATCTCCATAATTAGGGAGACATTTGAAGAAGAAAAAAAAACCCATTTCATGCTTCTGTTACCATAAGCCGAAAAAAAAGGCAAAAGAGAAGTGTGAAAGTTCCAAGTGATTTTGTTTGAATTTGACAAACTTAATGGATAACTTTAATGATATGGTGGTGGTTATGATAGTTTTGATGTTGATAATACTAATGATGGTGATTATGGTGAAGGTGGTGGTAATGATAATGATATCTTTCATGATAATTTGTAATATTGATATTAATAACATTGGGATATTGATTATTTAAAGGGGAATTCCACCCAAGAAATGTGATGTTTGCTATAAAATGAGGTGAATATGAAGAATCATGATCGAAAATCTGAGCCAAAACGGTAGAGCAATAAAAAAGATATGACAGGATGAACTTTGCTCCGAGTTTTAGTATCGTTCACAATTGCTATCGATCGTGACGTCACTTGCGAGCTGCAGCCATTTTGACTTCTACATGGAAATTTTACAAAATTTAAATTTTCTTCATAACAAAGCAAATTTATGAGCTTACAAATTCCAATGAGGTTGGCCCATCGATATTCTTCTATGAATTTGTGAAAACAAGCAGAGAAAAATTCATTTTTAGCTATGAAAATGAGAAATAAGTGTATTTTCATGTACTAAAACCATGGCGAGTTGCTCGTGAATGATGTTGCATATGGCGGCAATTTTGAAACGATCGCTCATTACTACATGATGTTCAAATAGGTATAACTCCCGTGTTTCTTGTCCGATTTTGATCAAATTTTCACCAATTATTCCTCTTGTTCAGCTTATTCAAATAACGAATGTTTTTTACCCCTTTAACAAAGCATATGTTACTGCTTTGAGCGAGATTTGTAGGTGTAAAACACATTTGGAGGAAAATGATTGCCAAATAAACTAGTTCGAACTGAATTGATTTCTTGACCTACCTTAGCCATCTTCTCTCCCCTAAAGTAAAACTCCACGGGCTGGGTTGTCCTGGGGTTGTGTACTTGAATAGACGTACTTACGTACACACAGAAGGACATCCCAAAACATATTGGCCCGTATTCACAAAGGAGGTTTGTACAAACCATGGTTTAAACCATGCCAATTGTAAACTGATGGAGAGAGAATGTAAATTCCTTACTTGTTAATGTTGATGGTACACATTCTCTCTCCATCAGTTTACAAATTTTGGCATTCCATAGATGTAAACCACGGTTCGAACCATGGTTTGTACAAACCTCCTTTGTGAATATGGGCCAATGCATCCTGCCACTTTGTTAGCGGAGGCATTAAAGCCCAAGACCAGTTTCGGGAAAGTAGCCGAATACATCTATATTGATCAGTATTGTTGAATATGTATTGAAATCGGGCTTGTGTGGTGAAATCCGACCCTAAGCATCGTTAAATACAGAAATATCGGAAGAAATCAATATCCGCCTGTGAAATTCATAAATCCACCGCAAATTCAAATCCGTAAGCGCCGCTAGCGCAGCGGGAGATATCGACAACGACAAGAGCAGCCCGTATAGCGAACAGCCACGTGGTACTAATACACATAGCGTATGGGCGATTCCGCGATGGCGATATCTATCTCATTGAAATAAATATATAATTTCGCAAATATATCAATTAGTAGGCGGTTTCTTGGCCAAATTTGGATAATCCTATATTAGTATAATTATATTCTTTCACATTATTGGTACCGTAATAAGAGCTTCCATTTCATTTTTTTTTTAGAGGGGGGCATTTCCAAAACTGGCCTTTACCAATAAAAACAAAGGTATAATGATAAAACAGATTTAGAGAACAAATAGGTCCGATTGAATTTGTTTCCTGACCAACCTTTGCCATCTTTTCTCCCCTGAAGTACAACTCCACAGCCTGGGTTGTTCTTGGGTTGTGGACTTGAATGTTGTACTCATCGTCGTCTTCATATTCTCTGAAGATGGCAGCCATGAGTCGACTCATTTCATTCTGTTCACCGTGCACTAGAATCTATGGGAAAAACAATATGATAATTAAATTTATTCTTAAAAGATTCATTTTACAGTAAGTAATAAGTTATAAATAAGTTAGGCTACAAATAAATTGTTGATTTTTTCCTTCTAAACAAGGTAAAAAAATATCAACTTACGATGTGAGGCGGCTTGAGTTCGCGGATGAATTCCGACGTCTGCTCGTAGTCCGTGTGAGCTGAAAACGAGATGTAGTCGACCGACATCTTGAGCGGTAACTTCACTCCACTGAGCGTGGTGATCTCCTCCGGTGATGACATCACATGCTAAAAAAAGAATATGATGTCATACTTGTGTTAGACTACATGTATGTCACAGTATGCAAGGAGTGGAAAAATATCTTGGGGTTGGGCAACTTCAGTCAATGTGATAATCTTAATGAGGGATTTACGCACATGACAGAACAATTTAATGTTGTTGTTCCAAAAGTCAACTAATATATATTATTATAGATCAACCAAAGTCAACATGCGTTTTTAATTTAGTCACCTTTAAATGAGTCAAGTGCAATTTCTTCACTCACTAAGGAGCATTCAAGCTACTACACCAATGTTGGAACTTTTACCTTTGCCATGGTGCCTTCTAAACTGTAGCCGTCGATGATGAGACTTCATAAACTATTACACTTCGTTCCTGTTGGAATCCCATTAAGTTTCTCTATATGTTTGAATTAATTATTTACACTTCATTTATAAGAATATTAATTTTGGGTGGTGGTTCCCTTAAAGAGGAGGTTTTAAAGGTACAATGGTAAAATGGAGTATTCTAAGGTAAGTACCTTTGCCATGGTGCCTTCTACACTGTAGCCGGCGATGATGAGACCGTTACGCCGATCGGTGCACCACATCTCAAACAGCTCCCTCGACAGTCCAGATTGCATCATACCGGGGCTCGCCATGACGACGGACGGACCGACGTCGTCAAAGTGGTCCATGCCGCGGAGGTTGGAAATGTGTTTGAAGACGAACGGGTTGCTAACATTGATCTGTTTTGAGACGATAAATGAGAGAAATCATTAACTGTTTAAAAATTGTCTTTTTAACAATGACATCTAGACTGCAACCTTCCAGGGCTTCCAATAATGAGAGATGGACAGACGTCATCGAAATGGTCCATGCCGCGGAGGTTGGAAATGTGCTTGAAGACGAACGGGTTGCTAACATTGATCTGTTTTGAGACGATAAATGAGAGAAATCATTAGCTGTACAAAAATGTTCTTTTTAACAATGACATCTAGACTGCAACCTTCCAGGGCTTCCAATGATAACAGATGGACAGACGTCGTCAAAGTGGTCCATGCCGCGGAGGTTGGATATGTGCTTGAAGACGAAAGGGTTGCTGACGTTGATCTGTTTTGAGATGAAAGAGAGAAATGATTTGCAATTGCTCGGTATGCATCGTGCAAACGGCTCGCCATGACTACCGATGGACCGACGTCGTCAAAGTGGTCCATGCCACGAACGTTGGAAATGTGCTTGAAGACGAAAGGGTTGCTTACGTTGATCTGTTTTGAGATGATAAATGGGAGAAATGATTTGTGAAAATGCTCTTTCAACTTCCAGAACTGCAACATTTTAGGGCAAGCTGTGAGAAAAGATGGACCCGACGGGTAGATCTGTTTTGGGACAACAAAAGAGAGAAATTATTTATGAATTGTGTTCTTTTATAAATTTCTTAGCAAGATATGACAAACAGTGTATTTTGAGTTTATACTATAATTTAAATTTAAAATGAACTATACCCCCCAAATATCTTTTAATTTGTATAAATACACAAATTAGGGTAGTTTGATGCAAACCACGGCAAAATTACAAATGACATACTCAAGTTATTACCCGTCTTTTAAGTCTGATACACGGCCATACACTTCTTAGCAAGATATGACCAACAGTGTATTTTGAGTTTATGCTATAATTTAAATTTAAAATGAACTACATGTATGCCCCCAACATATCTTTTAATTTGTATAAATACAAAAATTAGGGTAGTTTGATGCAAACCACGCCAAAAATACAAATTAAATATTCAAGTTATTACCTGTCTTCTTATCTTTTCATTCATTGCATCGATGTACGTCTGATACACGGCCATACACTTCTCAGCAAGAAGCGAGACATAGTAGATTAATTCCCATCATTCAAATATGAGGGAAGTGTAATACAATACACAATCCAAATACAAATAAGAGGTATTTTTCTCAAAGCATGCTTAATACTTAAGTATCTATATTAGTTTTTATTACCTGTCTTCTAATCTTCTCATTCATTGCATCGATGTACGTCTGATAAACGGCCATACATTTCTTAGCGAGAGATGAGGCATAGTAGATTGGAATGTCATGAAGCTCTGGATGATTGGACCAGTACTCATCTGAAGAAATATGAAATGAAATTAAATTGTTTGAGTTATTGTCAATAATAATAAGTTCAATATTTACAATTGTCATAGTACAGATTAAAGGGACTTAGTAACACTGTCCACATCCTCAAAATAAAATTTTTAATTCTAGTGGTTCCCTTAAACCTTGTATTCGTATTAACAATAAAATCATGGGACAGGTTTCGGTTTTTCAAATTTCCCTTTCGTTACAAAGATATGTATGATTGAAGCATGGATAGTACTAGAAGATTCAGATAAGAAAAATTCTGGGCGAGTTTGAGTTTTTCTTCCGTGTACAAAGTGAGTGCAGTGAGTTACTGAATATCACTTTGCATTTTCGCTCATTACTTGGCCATACAATGTCCATTTGACTTGAAATTTTCACACAATACCCTGTGGACATATGAGATAAAAACAATATACATTGCATCAACCATTCATCACCTTTTGCCCATGTCGACAAAGTTACTAGATCCCTTTGAATTAAAAATGCAATAGAAAGTATTGACAAAAGGGGCTAACAAAATAGCACAGTGGTAATCGAGGTTAGTCCCCAAAATCATGATCAAAGTAAAAAATTACATAATTATTTGAACCGCCAGGGTACCGTCGCAGAAAGAGATGCAATCGATTGCAAGTTCGAAAATTTACGCATTTGAACCAATCAGATGTGCGCATTTGGTCACATGATCTTATGACTTACGATTAATTGCAATTTTACAATCGACTGCATCTCTTTTTGCGATGGGGCTATGGAGTGTCAAAATTTGACAGACATGACACTAGTGCAGTCACAGCTATCAGTCACAATTTTAGAAATGAACTATTTTGCCTTGTTGCCAAGTCGGGTAAAAAATCTTTCAAATACTAGTTGCCCCAAAATAGAGTTTGATGGCCCCAAGCATAGAAAATCATTAACAAACTTTTAGAATCGGTTTGCCCATTAGGGCTAGTGGAATGCAGTATCCCTGAAATGTAGTGGCCCCGAGCCAGCAGGGCTGTGTTAATTTTTATCATTGTCTTTTATTTGCTTATTTTTGTATCATTTTACACAACCAAATATATTTTTGATATGACTTTCTAAAAATAAGCAGTGGCTCCAATGCCCTTCCAAAATCTAATCAGCTAATCTTTGTGTTAATCTGTACTGTTTTCTTCTATTTAGTAGAAATTAATTTTTTGGTGGTGGTTCCCTTGAACTTACCAAGAATGAGTAGTAGCTCCTGATAAATGCTGGAGCCAACCTGGTCTGGTGAAAATTAGCTTGGTGCACCTATAGGGTTGCCCGCCGCTAGTATGCTCCCCGGGGAGTTGAGAATGTGTACAAGATAATTGTGTGGGTCTGAACCGTACCAAATGACCAGGGGTACCAAATGACCAGGGGTAATAACAAGCGCTTGGAGGCTGTTCTGCATTAGGCGCAATATAAATACAATCTATTATCATTACACTTGTTTTTATACTAAACACAGGTTTGACTGAGACTATAGGTTATGGTTATGAAACCTATAGATAGAGGTCAGGCGAGTGTGAACATCGGCCGCTTTTATTTGACTTACCAAGAATGAGCAGTAACTCCTGTGCCCTTCCGAGAGCGAACACCGGAATGAGACAGCGCCCTCCCCTGTTGACGATGTCGTGCACCGTGCTCGTGAATCTCGCCTCGCGGTCCTCTCGCTTCTCATGGATGTGCGTGCCATATGTTGATTCCTGTGAAAATAAATAAAACAATTTAAAGTGCGCCATAATAACAATAGTAAATTAACATTAAAGGGGACTACCAGGCAACGGAAAACACATTACTTTATGTTTTGGTACCATTTTTTGATATCAAATAGTTACCCAACATTTTGCGAAGGGTTGTGTAATTCATAAACAAAGCAATTAATTTCCACCACTTACGGAACCACTACTATTTCCTGGTTCCATACGGGCCAACCATTTGCGAGTGCGCCAATGCTATTCATGCGTACGTTGGTAGACAATAGATTCCCGGGCGATTCCCGCTCTGCACACATTAATTTTCGCAATTCAGACTGCATGAACGCATGCTTTAGAATGGTGATGTGTTTTCCAATTATATATTTTTTTTCTGGAAACATATTTTTGTGAACTTGTTGATGGAATTGAATACTAAAGATGATACCTTTCTTTAATAAGAATATTATTTGTGGGTGGTGGTACCCTTTAATATAGCGCTTTATACTAACATTGCTGTACTATGTACTGTAATTACCCTAACTTTAGCCATCATAATAATATAATCATATCACAATTAATTTTTAGACAAGATGTTTGAAGCATTCAATTATAGTTCCTTTTATAAAGCAGACATGCAGAAATATTTTTAAAATATGGTCATCATCATAATCATCATCATCAAGAAGATGTACACTTACCGTGATGAGAATATCTGGTTTGACGTTTGGTATCTCTGCTTGCATCAAGTGCCTGTCTTCTTGCCGGGAGAAGTCTCCTGTGTACAGGATCTGAAAACAAAACATGTGAGTTGAACAACATCAATTGCTTCATGCCTGACACCATAACAATCTATCTAAGACACATTTGCACATCTCTACATCTCATAATCAAACTGCACTCTCCCAACACTTTCTTGATCTAGCCATACATGCAAGCATGGAAGCATGTACAGCAGTAGCAATTTACAGAATTAACATACCTTT
Source organism: Echinarachnius parma (assembly GCA_037951105.1). Classification (NCBI taxonomy): domain Eukaryota; kingdom Metazoa; phylum Echinodermata; class Echinoidea; order Clypeasteroida; family Echinarachniidae; genus Echinarachnius; species Echinarachnius parma. Next base: position 22,737 of record JBAMJV010004658.1, read on the forward strand.
ACACCTGCAATCTCTATGAGGAACATGCAAGCACCTAGCACGTGTCCTGCATGGTAGCATGTGAAGCGGACGCCACCGAGATCCATCTCCTGATGGAAGTTGACGGTCTCTATCCTATCCATGCTGGCCTGTAGATCCGCATCCACGTACAGCATGCGCTCCGCAGAGAGGTTGCTATAGAAACATGAAACAAAAGCAAAGTTCAGTTAAAACGTGCATATAGACTTATAAATCATTTATCAAATCACGCTTCATTACAAGACCAGTGTTGACAGTCTCTATCCTGTCCATATTCGACTGCAGATCCGCATGCGGATATTCTAATCCACATTAATCCCTGATAATCACTGGACTTTGACATAATCCAACAGGTTCCAATGGTAGATGGCCTGTAATGCATTTGTCATTGAGGTTAATATGGACATCTTTCCAATAAAAAGAAAGTCAAAATATGAATAAATCATGGATTATAATCCTTTTTAATCTTTACTAATCCAATCCCAGATAAGCACCTGACTTTGACATAATCTGATAGGTTCCAATGGAAGATGGCTGTGGTTGCATGTGGCATATAAATCTTTCCAATTACTAGTAAAACAAAGCCAAAATATGATTCGATCATGGATTATAATCCATTTTAATCTTTTTAAATCCACATTAATCCCAGATAATCACCTGACTTTGACATAATCCGACAGGTTCCAGCGGTAGATGGCCTTGGTTGCGTGGGTCATGAAGACTCTCCCTCTGAACTGTGTGTTCTTCAGAAAGTATGGCAAGGCACCGCAGTGGTCCAGGTGAAAACTGTATATTGTAAAGAACGGAATCATCATTTCATATACGATCATCAGCTCTTCATAGTTGGAACATTTACTTAGTTTTCTTACTTATTATAGAACCAAATAAAACTACAGAAAGTATGGCAAGCCACCGCAGCGGTCCAAGTGAAAACTGTATATTGTAAAGAACGGAATCATCATTTCTTATACAATCATCAGCTCTTCATAGTTGGGACATTTACATAGTTTTCTTACTTACTAGAGAACCAAATAAAACTAAAGAAAGTATGGCAAGGCACCGCAGTGGTCCAAGTGAAAACTGTATATGTAAAGAACGGAATCATCATTTCATATACGATCAGCTCTTCATAGTCGGGACATTTACTTGCCTATTAGTTTTCTTACTTACTAGAGAACTAAATAAAACTACAGAAAGTATGGCAAGCTACCGCAGCGGTCCAAGTGAAAACTGTTATATAAAGGAAGGAATCATCATTTCATATATACAGTCAGCTCTTCATAGTTGGGACATTTACTGATTTGTTTGCCTATTTATTTATTTATTCATTAATTTTCTTACTAGAGAACTAAATAAAACTACAGAAAGTATGGCAAGCCACCACAGGGGTCAAAGTGAAAACTGTAAATAGAGAAAGGAAATGCCATTTTGTATTATTTAGCTCTTCATAGTTTAGAATACTTGTGACTGGCTATATCAAAACCCACCACTGGGGGGCGATACAAGCTACCGAATGTCTACAACCCGTTGATCGATCGTTACGTCACGAAAGGTCAAGTCGGGTCACATCGCTGACGAAGGCTGTAGATGACAGCCGAAAATTTCGGAGGTAAATATTTGTATTGTGATCAAAAGTTTAAAATAGATTTCATATTAACTACCAATACAGATGAACTTTCATAGTAATAGCAAGATAAACGTTTGCTCTTTACAATGCAACAAAAATCAACTCGAAAAATTAATCCAGTGCGGAGCTATTTCAGATTTTGTAAAACAACTCTGTATGGTTTTAATACTGATAATACATGAAACGTCAAAATCTCAGTTTCAAATCAACAACATTATGAAAGAATTGTTTAGGTTGGAAAATGAGTTTAGTTAATTACAAGAGATCCTTCTAACCCAAATGTTATATCTGTTTTTGAACTTTGACACACAAGTACTTGCAGGCGAATGAGCAAAAGGTCAATGGTTCCATACTTATATTAGTAAGAGGAAATCAACAAGATATGAAAGAATCTCTTTAGTTGCAAATTAGTTTGATCAATATGAACAAAGTTAATCTATTTAACCTTAATGCCACATGTATTGGTTTTTTGTTCACTGTAACTTTTGACACAGGAAGTACTTACTGGCTGACGAGCAAGAGGTCAATCTCCTCTGGGTCAATGAGATCAAAGTATGGTAGGGAATCCATCCCAGCTATGTATTGTACATAGACAATGCATGCACTATCATGGAAAAAATGCCTGCTAGCCATGCATTGTCTATGCATTTCTGACAACACACAATAGTATGGTAATGTGTGTATGACTACCCTATGAAGCCCTTTGACACAGGAAGTACATAGTATTTGCACTGTAACTTTTGACACGGGAAGTACATCTGTATTTGCACTGCAACCTTTGACACAGGAAGTACTTACTGGCTGACGAGCAAGAGGTCAATCTCCTCTGGGTCGATGAGATCAAAGTATGGCAGGGAATCCATTCCATCTCTGCCGGGGTGGATGCCGCAGTCCATCTAAACAATCATTACAAAATGAAAACAAAATATTTCTTTTAATTTCTATTTTTCTATTTGATATCAAGTTAAAGTGTTGTTTGTGAACATTGATAAGGATTGTACTTTTAATGTTTCTATTTAATAATAATAACTTGTTGTTGTTTATGAAGCTTGTACATTTTAAAGCACTTTACACAATTGTTATTATCCTTATCAACAGATTATAATTCCAGCATCCACACTAACTTTTCTTTCAACATGCCCATTTGGGCAAGTTAAATCAATAATGTTCAAATTTGACTTGCCCTGAACACAAATTTACTTGCACATGAAAAGCAATGTGAAAAAAGCCAATTAAAGGGAATTCAGAGGGTATATATTCGACACGTGGATCCACATTGCGCACTTTTACGCACGGTACGTAATCCCCATTGGCTCAGTTATAAGTAGCGATCGCAAACTGTCCCACTTCACGAAGGCCCGAATCGCGTTCAGAATATTTGTACTAGTCGAATCATGGTCGAATGGAATTTCATCAGAGATGTTTACGAGCGAAACTATTACGTAACACGCTAAACCGCACCGACTTCAAAGTGCCGAGCTTTTTAATCTTATCAGCGATTGCCTCAGGGCTCAGGTGACAGCTCGAGCAATTCGCTCGGTATATAGATACCAGCTGTGTGCTGCATGCAATTTCATAAAAAGCACCGCTCTTCGATTGATTCAACACATATTGTGAGTTTACCTCGGGAGATTACGGTGGAGTACGAGTTGGAATTTGCTGACTACCCATTCTAACCCACGCATATATGCCTTTAATATTATTTTGCTAGGTAGCTCAATCTGCTTGGCAAATTTCTCTCAAGATTGCTTCTAGATAAGGAATTGCATTTTCTCTCAAAATTGAACAGTTGCTCGATCCAGCAGCCAAACTAGACCATTTATGAAATTTTACTTGCCCGACATACATTTTTATGTTTAGCTTAAATCAGCTTCAGGCCACCACATTTCATTGATGGTCTCTTCCATGGGCAACCAAAAATATCATAATTTGTTATGTTTTTCTTTGTTTTGGGCCTACAGATTGAGGTTTCAGGCACCTTAGCAATAGAGTAATCTTGTGTTTACTTGCCTGATTAGGCAACAAGACAAAAATATTAATTTTAAGCATTGCTTAACACTCCCATATCGATGACGCACAGTACCGTCATGGAAGAAAAAGGTCAGTCACAACACTGACCCGTGTGTGCGTCCTAGTCTGTTACTTTACCAATACCATGGGTGCGTCACAAGGTTCGTCAATAGGACCAATAGGACCGTCATTTTTTCATGAAACGGTGCGTCACAATTTTGACTCAAATATGCGTCAATGTTTCCTAATGGTGAGTCACTTTTTCTGCACTAACCTTTTTCTGTACTGGCTCATTCAGCTCAGGCAAGTAAACAAAAAAATGAAAAAAATAAATGAAATTTTACTTGCCCCAATATAACATTTTACTTGCCCTCTTACTTCTAGATGAGATAAACACATTTGACAAATTTTACATTGTTCTCTTGAAATTGAACGATAATTTAGTTGCCCGATTGGGAAAGCAAAGTCGACAATTTATGAAATATTACAACACCAATTTTTACTTGCCCCGGGCAAGCGGGAAAGTGATGATGATGATGGATGATGGATGATGATTCAGGGGGAAAAAATGTTGATTTTTTCGGGGGGCTTGACCGAGCCTGTGGCTTAGCGGTTAGAGTGTCCGCCTCATGCACGGGAGGTCCCGGGTTCGAATACAGACCGGGTCATACCAAAGACTTTAGAAATGGTACCTTCTGCCTTCTAGCCAGGCGCTCGGCATTTATAGAATGGAGAAGGGAAAGTTAATCAAGGTATGAGTTACCAGAGGACTGGCCCCCTGAGGACTCTAGCTTTCGCTACATTTTGTAGACGTGTGGCCTAGGGCCAATGAATCGGAGAAAGGTGCCGCCTTATGTGCCAAAATTTGCACGGGAAGGACTTTAACTTTTAAACTTTTCAAGCTTGCCTGCATATATGCCATAGTGGAGTGCTTTGCTTACCATAATCTTTTTGCCTTTGAATTCCAGCATGATGCATGATCTTCCCACTTCTTGACCGGCTCCTCTGTAAAAAGAAATAATAATAGTAATGTTTGCGATTTATAAAGCGCCTAATACTAATAGGCTAATATGATTGATAATCTCTAAGTGCATAACATTATTACCCCAGTCAGTGGACCCACACTCACAATCAATTCACACGTAACGTGCACTTTCTTCTTCTCCCTTGGCCTTGGGAGCAATGCATTCTGGCAGCCATATGGCGCACTCAATCGACAATGGTATACAAAGTTACAAACTTTAACAAACCAACTATGTAAAAAGGCGCCCGATATTTGATATTTTAGATGTAGTCAGGATCAGTCACAATCACATATTTTACAAACATTTTCTGAATTTCATGAAAATTTTATCCCTTTTTTCCAATTTCTGCAAACATTGTCAGTCAGTCCTGAAAATTGAAACCCATTAATGTTAATGATTATCACAAACTTACTTATGTCAGACTGAGCTGAGTCTGTCATAGTAATACTTATGAACAATCATCTGTATTAATTGGCAAATGTGCCGGTAAATATGAGAAAAAACAAAGACAAACTAAATAGTTACAATTTCTACATAATTCTGAAATATATATATTTCTTTTAATATTTTGCTCTTTTTTAAAATTTGAGTTTGACTTTTGTTTGAAAATTGATTGACAGTCATTGACATTGTCACATTGAATCATTGACAATGACATTGTCCATCAATTGAATATTCATTGCAAACTTCTAAAAGACTAATGTCTGCTTCAGATACTCTGCAAATTATGTGCGACAAACCAAAGCAAAAGGCTTCCGTAAGAAATTACAATACTAGCCTACTTTAGACGTGAAAACTTCTGCAAATGTAACTTTTTTGTGTAAATAAGCAAAGTGCAATATAGCTACACCGTTGCACACAAATTTATCAATAGGTGGGGCAATGATTTATTCAAGCCCCAAATCGCGACTGGATTGTTCTGAATGTTAACATATAAATAAGTAAAAATGGAAAATAACGACTTACAATGGTCGAACGATGAGACGATCGCTTTCCTCTTCAGGAATCTGAGAGTCTGGCTTGCGTTTGGAAGCCATTTTACAGGGTATCTTTCAAAATAAACAACACAAACACTACTTTCGCATGCTGATTTATTTTTGAATTACCGCCCTCTATCGCTACAAATTAACGCATTATGCTACGCGCGCTAATATAATGAGAGGAGCGTTTTAAAGGTAAAGTCCAGTTTTGGAAACGCCCCCCTCTCAAAAAAATGAAATGGAAGCTCTTATTACCAATAATGTGAAAGAATATAATTGTACTAATATAGGATTATCCAAATTTGGCCAAGAAACCGCCTACTAATTGATATATTTGCAAAATTACAAATTGATCTAGGGCCGGATAGATATCGCCAACGCGAAATCGCTCATACGCTACGTGTATTACGACCACGAGGTGTAGCGCTATACGGGCTTGTCCCTAGCTTGTCGATATCTCCCCCAGCGCTAGCGGCGCTGAGAGGTCTGAACAGATGCGGGTATTATAATTTCAGATTTGTCCGACCACTTCCCAGTAAAAAAGTATGCGAAGGTGTCCTTTGATAGAAGTTTTTTGTAATATTTTGAAATAGATATGTTAGGAGAAGTAATCCTACCGGAATTGCTAAATTGAGAGACGAGTTACTAGCAACTGATTGGAGTGAAGTATTACAAGATTATGATGTTGATAGCTCATATAATACATTTTTGAATATATTCTTTTTGTTGTATGATAAAAATGTACCCTTATGTAAATGTAATAGTAGAAATCGGAAAACAACTCCTCGGTTAGCAGCCGTGGATTACTAATTCTATATTGAGGTCAAACAAATAAGTTGTACTATAAGTATAAGATTAGTAAGTCTCAGTCTTCTCAAAGGAAATATAGTAATTATCGAAATACTCTTACTTCCGTTTTACGTGCTGCTAAGAAGCAGAATTATCTTGCTCAATTTCAGGCGACACATAATAATACTAAAGGGACATGGAAAGTGATAAGGAATGTTTTTAAGCCAAATCATAAAGCGTCTGGTGTAAGTAAAATAAATATTGATGGGAATGTAATTGATGATCCGGATGTTATTGTAGACAAATTCAATGAATATTTTTGTAATATTGGCCATAATTTGTCACGTGTTATTCCTGAGTCTCAAAAAACATTTCAATCTTTTTTAGGAAACCCTAATCATAATAGTTTGTTTGTAATGCCAGTAACTGTTGAAGAATTGCTTGATATTGTACATTCCTTGAAGAATAAGAAAAGTCCAGGTTGTGACCATGTAACAAATGAGATGGTAAAAAATGTAATTGTTGGTATTGTACAACCTCTCATACATATATTTAATTTATCAATAACCACTGGTGTTGTACCCATGAGAATGAAAATTGCAAAGGTTGTGCCAATTTTTAAAAAGGGTGATGCCCTTATGTTAAATAATTATCGTCCTATTTCTTTGTTAACTTAATTTTCTAAAATTCTTGAAAAGTTAATGTATACCCTACACTAACATTTTTAATGAATGCTAATATTTTGTCTAATTTTCAGTTTGGTTTTCGTGAAAAACACACAACAACTCATGCAATTTTACATTTAGTGGATAAGATATCCAATGCCTTAGATAGTCGCATGTATACGGTTGGTGTCTTTTTAGACTACTCTAAAGCTTTTGATACTGTTAATCATGATATTTTATTAAATAAACTGGGCCATTACGGTGTAAGGGGAAGAGCATTAGGTTGGTTTAGGAGCTACTTAATAGATAGGAAACAGTTTGTTTCTTTGAATGGAATTGATTCAAGTATGCGGGGCGTCACCTGTGGGGTACCACAGGGATCCCTTCTAGGCCCGCTTTTGTTTATTGTGTATATAAACGACTTTCAGCTTTCCTCAAAGATGTTATCATTCATTTTATTTGCAGATGACTCAAGTGTATTTTTCTCTCACAAAAACCCTCAAACTCTTTTGCAGACTGTAAACTATAATGTGACTTTGTGGATTCATGCAAATAAGTTGTCTTTAAATCTCAAAAAAACTAACTATATGCTTTTTAGTAATTCCCTGAGTATATTGCCTGGAAATGTAATGTTTAATGGTGTTGAAATTGAAAGGGTACCTACTTTTGAATTTCTTGGCTTGTATATCGAAGAAGATTTAAATTGGAAGTACCATATTGGTCAACTTTGTAGATTGTTGTCAAGAAATACTGGTGTAATTTATAAATTGAAATCTGTGTTTCCTCAAAGTATTTTACGTATAGTATTATGTTGTATACAACTTTAATTTTGCCATATCTAAACTATGGTGTACTAGCTTGGGATAACTCGTTAAAATCCCAAGTGGAAACATTACTATTAGTGCAGAAAAGAGTAATAAGAATTGTTTGTAATACTCACTATCTAGCACATACTGATGTCCTTTTTTAATTTTTTTTATTTTTATAATAGTAGTGTTTTGAAAGTTGAAGATATTTATTATTTACAATTAGGAGCTCGTATGTATGAATTGACTGCAGGTCTACTGCCAGTAGCCTTAGCCAGGATATTTAAGAAAAATAACCAAGTTCATAATTATTCTATATACACGACACGCAAAAGCATATCATTTACCTCTTGTTAGAATGCAATTCGCCCTGACGACATTGGGGTCCACTGGACCTAGGTTTTGGAATTCCCTTGAACCAAGAATAGCACAATCAGTCAGTACATGTATATGTTTTCAAGCGCAAGTTGAAGTTACTTTTTTTGAGTCGATATTGCCTAGATCGATAGTTTAGATCGATAGTTTTGATCCTTATTAGGTACAATGTGAGAAAATTATTTGCTATATAGGTATGGATACTTCTAATTCTACTCCTGTTTCTCAAATCATCTCCTGTCTTGTGTGTGTTTTCGGTCTAGTCTATTTGCCCCTCTTTCTCGCTCTATCGTGTCTTTTGTCCTGTTACTCGTGGTATTTTCCTGCTTTTCCTGTAAATAGCCATTATTTAGTAGTCAGTAGTTTTTATCACACATATTTATGTTTATATATTTTTTTTCTCAGTTCAGTAGTTAGCTTTATTTTTTGTAAGCATTTTAATGTATTCAGTATTTCTATTTGACGAGTTTGTCTATCTTGACATACTCATAAGCAACTCACGAGGGACCTTAATTCCACAAGTTTTGCTTTCAACCTAGGTCACCTCATCTTTCTATTGTAACGCCATATTCTGTCAATTTTGTTATGTTCATGTCATATTTGTAATGTGTGTTATATAAGAAAGATAAATAAAATAAACTTGAAACTTGAAAACTTGAAAACTTGAAACAGGCGGTGGATTTATGATTTTCACAGGCGGATATTGGATTTCTTCCGATATTTCTGTATTTAACGATGCTTAGGTTTGGATTTTACCACACAAGCCCTATTTCAATACATATTCAACAATATTGATCAATATAGATGTATTCGGCTACTTTCCCGAAACTGGTCTTGGGCTTAGCGCATAATTGCAAAGAGCCTCTAAGCACTTTGAGTATTTGATTATTATAATCACTGATCACTTCATGCACTTGTCAACAAAGTTACTAGATCCCTTTAAATGATGCTTGAATGGTAGAAAAGAGAAAAAATAAACGGCTGCCGCAGATCAAGTTAATAGGGCTGTTTTAATTAAAAACCCTGCTGTTAATGCAAGAGGGTGCCCTCCGAACACTTACAAATATGTGAATGTGATGTTTGGTTTACATAATTATTTTGTAGAGAGATCATCGAAAGCAATATTAAAGCCATTTTGGAAGCCCCTCTTAACCGCAACTGAACCCCTCCTTTTTTTCTCTATTTTTTTCTTTACATATTAACAGACGAATGTCATGGGTTTAGATTGTTCAATTTGTTGTTCTCCCCTTATCGTGGAATAATCTATGATCGAATAGCAAGCGTTCCGGAGTATTTGTTTGATTGTAGTCGACATCAATGGACAGTACGTGACAAAATCTTACATCAATTTTTATAACAATATTATTTACTAGGTAAACAGTATATTTTTGTGTTTGTAAGGAGCCTCACCATTTGGCTAACACAATCACTCACCCATTAGTTATTTTGTACTCTTCTCCAAGAGTTATATTTAATTTAAATGCATAAGTTGGTTTGACATTATTTAAAGATAACAATCATTTTCCATATTGCTCGTTATTTATAGTGCCCATACAAATTAATTAAAACATTATTCGTATGCAATCATAATTAACTTTAAAGGACAATGAAATCCAGACAAATTGTTGTATGCACTATAAGACACTAAATAGGATGAATAGTCCCTGAAAATGCTAGCACAATCGGTCAAGAAATAAGAAAAATATGCCTCTTTGAAAAGAGCCATTTATTTATACAAGTGACTCAAATTGGCAACGCACTGTGGAAAAGTTGTGAACTACTCCCCATACATTTTGTACACACTATTTCAATTTCGTTAAATTTCTCAAAATGTTTGTATTCCTTTGAGTTCAACATATGTTTTATAGAATGCATTTATACATAACATATCATGAGTTGGGGGAAAGAAAACTGTAAAAATGGGAACATTTGTGTACAAAACATATGGGGAGTATAGTCCACACACTTATCAGACTGCGTTGCCAATTTGAGTTTCCCATAGGAATAAATGGACATCTTCAAAGAGCCATAGTGTTCTTGTTTCTTGCTCGATTATGCTCTAACTTTCAGAGATTATTCCTCCTAATCTCTTCAAGTCTATGAAAGCAACATTTTGCTTAGGTTTCATTGTCCTTTAAACCATGCGAATGAACAGGACTTACAATCTGATCGTTGTGTCGATGAAATATTATCTTAGTCATCGCCATATACAGGGTGGCAAAAAAAACACCACGGAACGTGGTACTTGCAATAACAATGAAGCATGATGACTAGGTTTACGGGATATCTTTTACAAAGAACAATGATACCAAAAACAGTAAAAACCAAAATCAGAGTAGTTTTTGTTTGAGAGCGTCTTAAGTGAGACTTTGTCAGTGATTCGTTGTACTAGACATCAAGCTAGAACATCCAAATAAAAATGTAGAAAAAATCCAATGCTCATAGTAAATATGATATCATATCATACGCATCTGTGCAGGGTAACACCGTGGGAGATGGGAGATATTAAAGAGATGAATAATATGATATAATTTTAATGTAGTGATCCAGAATGGGTGATATAACCAAGATGCTATTAATTAAATGATCGTCCGCATGACACAAATTTCTTTTTTTAGATCCAAATTCATTTTTTTCTTCTTCTGTTTTTGCGCGTAATGAATCATTTTAGACTAAAATAATGATTATACAATGTTTCCAAACTACCAATGTACAATAAATGGTTGCATGAATTTGCATGAATTAATTTAGCCTTTTGTTTTGAACTTTAAAAGGCAGGACCTTCGATGATTGGCCCCTTTCCCTCTCCAAAGCGTATGTCCAACACGTCATCGTTATGGCTCATTTCTCAGAGTTGGCTGTAAAATTTTCAATCAAAATTGGCACAGATGCTCTCCAGCCCATACTTCGTCCAACGTCATTGGCTACACGCCAAACGATGCTTGTGCTCCACCAGGAAGGGGTGTCAACAAGCAATGTTCACTAGCTCGTTGGAACATCGCAGGTTACGGTTTGTAAAATACTCAGACGTCATCGAGAGAAAGGTTAATTAAAGCCACGGGAATCTCTAGGACGTCCACGATTGACCACCAGGATAGATTATCGGAAATTGCGTAACCTGTGCCGTAGAAACCGGAAATGCCTAAAAGGAGCCTTCGCCGTCTATGAAGAATACACTATGGAATCAACGCCTTCCGCCAAACTGTACATCAGAGATCGCTCTAACATGGTCACCGAGCAAGACAAACTACCAAGTGTTCACCCCATACCATGCAACCAAGATTTACCGGACGTCCCTGGTCTAGGGAGTACAGAAGATTTCCGCGTGGGCACTCGTGATATGTCATCTAAATGGGTACGGACCATACCACCGTTTGGCCGCCACACCCTCAAGTCGTTTTGTGAATGCATAAATCTTAGAGCTTCTTGCCACGTAATCGACGAACCCTTTTTCTTCCATCTGTTTGGTCAAGGATGTTATGGCTCGTACCCATTAAGATGACATATCACTAGTGTCCAGGCGGCAGTCTTCTGGGCTCCCTAGGCCAGGGACGTCCGGTAAATCTCGGTTGCATGGTTTGGGGTGGACACTTGGTAGTTTGTCTTGCTCTGTGACCATGTAAGAGGGATCTCTGATGTACAGTTTGGCGAAAGGCGTCGATTCCATAGTGTCTCCATCATAGACGGCGAAGGCTCCTTTTTGGCATTTCCCGTTTCTACTGCACAAGTTAAGCAATTTGCAATCATCTATCATGGTGGTCAATCGTGGAGGTCCTAGAGATTCCCGTAGCTTTAATTGACCCTCCTCTCGATGACGTCTGAGGATTTTACAGACCGTAACCTGCGATTTTCCAATGAAATAGTGGACATTGCTTGTTGACACCCCTGTCTTGTGGAGCACAAGCATCGTTTGGCGTGTAGCCAATGGCGTTGGACGGAGAATGGCCTAGAGAGCCTCTGTGCCAATTTTGGTTGACAATTTTGCAGCCAACTCTGAGAAATTACACATAATGATGACTTATTATTGTTAAACATACGCTTTGGAGAGGGAAAGGGGCCTATCATCAAAGGTCCTGCCTTTCAAAGCTCATAACAAAAGGCTAAATTAATTAATTCAAATTCATGCAACTATTATTTGTACATTGGTAGTTTGGAAACATTATATAATCATTAAGTTTAGTCTAAAATTATTCATTAGGCGCAAACAAACAGGAAAAAGAATGAAATTCGATCTAAACAAAAATATTCCAACTTTATGAGCAACAGTGTATGTTATTCTTCACATATTTTTGGACCTACAGTATCTTGAACAAAATTGACTTTTTCTGAGAAATATTTGGGTTTTACCTGACTACTTTGCCAAGCTTTTGCATTACAGTGGAATCTATTCATTATTCAAGAGGCATTTAACCATGTGTCATACAAGCGGCGTTGCCATGGTAACGTGTACGTTTTTGTTTGTTTAAACTTCCAGTTTTGGATAGCTGAGATTTGTACCTTCACAATCATGACAATGATACCTACAATTCTTGGCCACCAGCCAATGCCAGAGGGGTGCAGCCAAATCGATTTTTTCCGGCATCGGCTCATGGACTATAATGTAAGCGGAATTAGATTCACAAAAAACAAGATCGAATAGGACTTGAATCTAAAGGTTTTCGGAATTAGATTGACAAAAACAAGAATGAACCGGACTTGAATCTAAAGGCTTTATTAATGTAAGCGGAATAAGATTGACAAAAACAAGATCGAATTGGACTTGAAGCATCACCATACTAATACAAAAACAGGTGTTCACCGTTAAATAATCATGATATGAAGTCATGTGTGGAAAATTGTAAAGACACAGTTCTTTGTAAGCAAATGAGGGGAAATTGAAGCCAGTTCCTCTTAGCCTACGGTTATACTAGAACAATAAATGAAGTGATTCATCAACTGTGTCGAATTCAACCAACATCACCTGAAGCTTTAACTTATCACTTTTATTGTGTATGATTGGTTTACCATGCTTATGGTACAATTGTCATTACAGGGATAGTACTGCAGTTCTAGTCAAACATAATGTTAGTAGCTACAACTTGATAGTTATACTTTAAAAACTAACAGTTATAATTAAAGGGACTTAGTAACATTGTCCAAAACTGCAAAACTGACTTGGAACTCTAGTGGTTCTCTCATACCTTATCATATTTATATTGACAATAAAGGCACGGGGCTGTTTTGCTTTTCCAAATTTCCATTTCATTCAAAAGATATTTACGATTTAAGTGTGTCTGTATGTACGGGATAATTTCAGCCGTGTATAAACTTAAGTAAGTGCAATGATTTAGTGAATATTACTTTGCTTTTTTCCCCATAGCTCAGCCCAATTAATTAATTTTTGGACATATTAAATCACACCAATACACATTTCACTAATCACTGATCACTTTATGCACTTGTCAACAAAGTTACTAGATCCCTTTAAATGATGCTTGAATGGTAGAAAAGAAAAAAAAAATAAACGGCTGCCGCCGATCAAGTTAATAGGGCTGTTTTAATTAAAAACCCTGCTGTTAATGCAATAGGGTGCCCTCTGAACACTTACAAATATGTGAATGTGATGTTTGGTTTGCATAACTATTTTGTAGAGAGATCATCGAAAGCAATATTAAAGCCATTTTGGAAGCCCCTCTTAAACTCAACTGAACCCCCCCTTTTTTCTCTCTTTTTTTCTTTACATATTAACAGACGAATGTCATGGGTTTAGATTGTTCAATTTGTTGTTCTCCCTTTATCATGGAATAATTTATGATCGAATAACAAGCGTTCCGGAATATTTGTTTGATTGTAGTCGACATCAATGGACAGTACGTGATAAAATCTTACATCAATTTTTATAATAATATTATTTACTAGATAAACAGTATAGTTTTGTGTTTGTAAGGAGCCTCACCATTTGGCTAACACAATCACTCACCCATTAGTTATTTTGTACTCTTCTCCAAGAGTTATATTTAATTTAAATACATAAGTTGGTTTGACATTATTTAAAGATAACAATCATTTTCCATATTGCTCGTTATTTATAGTGCCCATACAAATTAATTAAAAAATTGTTCGTATGCAATAAATTTAAAGGACAATGAAATCCAGACAAATGGTTGTATGCACTATAAGACACTAAATAGGATGAATAGTCCCTGAAATGCTAGCACAATCGGTCAAGAAATAAGAAAAATATGCCTCTTTGAAAAGAGCAATTTATTTATACGAGTGACTCAAATTGGCAAGGCACTCTGGAAAAGTTGTGAACTACTCCCCATACATTTTGTACACACTATTTCAATTTTGTTAAATTTCTCAAAATGTTTGTATTCGTTTGAGTTCAACATATGTTTTATAGAATGCATTTATACATAACATATCATGAGTTGGGGGAATGAAAAAGTGTGACTATGAAGAAAACTGTAAGAATGGGAACATTTGTGTACAAAACATATGGGGAGTATAGTCCACACACTTATCAGACTGCGTTGCCAATTTGAGTTTCCCATAGGAATAAATGGACATCTTCAAATAGCCATAGTTTTCTTGTTTCTTGCTCGATTATGCTCTAACTTTCAGAGATTATTCCTCCTAATCTCTTCAAGTCTATGAAAGCAACATTTTGCTTAGGTTTCATTGTCCTTTAAACCATGCGAATGAACAGGACTTACAATCTGATCGTTGTGTCGATGAAATATTATCTTAGTCATCACCATATACAGGGTGGCAAACAAAAACACGGAACGGGGTACTTGCACTGACCTCTACTAATGGACGGGCGGCTGCACGTTGATTGGCCATTCAAAAATGAGGCCGCCGCGCGCACGGCGGCCATGTTGGGACCATCATCATGGACCGCCGATAACCCGCTGTTGATAGTGTGTAACATTCTTAAACATTTTTCAGATTAATTTTACCAATTGTTCTCGTTAGATAAAAAGTTTTGATTGTATTCTGATTAGGGATGGCACATTACATGGCTTTTGGCTGTACAAATCGAAATGATAATGACATACAAAAGGCTTAAATCACGTTTCATAGGCGAGTTGTTTGCAGTCAGTAGGCCGCCTACAGTCCCATGTGTTATGTTTTGTGTCAGAAAAGATTATAGTTTACCTCTTATATTCCACATGTATATTCGGTTGCTACATTTATTATAAATAGGGTACTGTACTGATAGATTTGTTTAAATATTGAAATAAAACAAGTGAAATCGATAAGAGATTTAGATACGGGCAGGCAAAGATGACAAAATATGATTGTAAACTTGAAAATTTATTTTTGATATAATTTAATTAATGATTGGGTTTTGAAAATGTATGTTTGAATTCATAAAGCCTATACTAAGGCTAGGGTTTTCTGTCGAGACAGTGAATCATTAAGTTAATTACAGCCCATAAAAAGTGAAATAATGAAAGAAGATACAACATTTTGTATATGAAATATTGGTATTATGCACTCATTTGAATTTACAAGGAATCGTGGTGAATGTTGAGGGGATATAGTCATTGTGGAATTAATGCAATGAAATGGTTGATAGAGAAGCAAAACATGGCTTGGGGGGGAAAAAGGGAGATTTGTAATAAAGTGAAATAAATAGTATGATTAAACAAAAGTATTATGTTAAATGGCAACAAAGATGGGAGGACTTTGAATCTTCCTTGGAAAATATTCAAAATAATGTAACTCAGTCGTATATATAGGCCTACCATTGTAATTTGAATAATATTACAATTTTAATCTATATTGCATCGTTTACGGATGGGAAATATTGGTATGTGTATGGGCAAATAGAAAGATACATAATGTATTTTTTTAAAGGAGCAATTAATTTGAGTTGAAACAAAAAGAGAATAGAAGGAAGAAAACATTATTATGAACCATAACTCACAAAGCATGCCCTTTGAAATAGTAATCTCAGGAAGAACGCGGGAAAACATGTTACCAAATAAATTGGAAAGGAAAGAAAACAAAGATTAATTTGCTTTCTTTTATGATATTTTGATATACGAGGATGACGTGCCATATGGTATATATATAGTAAAGTGATGCATGAACGCATGGTACAATTACATAAATTCATGAAAACAGCAGAAAAGTTCTTTCTTTACATGGGGAACAAAATCTTGTTAAACACAAGGGGAAAAATAAGAGATAAACTAGGGGCGAGTAATAGTTATAAGATCGGGTCAATAGCGGGAATCCGAGTGAATCTCTCCAGGCAACGCCGGCGGGCATATACCTTACGTTACCGTGTAAGCATCATAACCGGCGAATTATCATTGCTTGGGCTGTGATTCAATACGCTGGATAATTTTAATTAATCATGCTAGCATTCAATCACTAAGACTATCACATATATGATCATATTTCATTCCTGGGGGGATAAAGAGATATAAAAATGCAATGGTTAGCAACAACTCCGTAGCAAGTATAATGCACTACCACGTTAGTGCATATATCCGCTGTTACGGGTTGATGGTCCCAACATGGCGCGCGCCCGCAGCCCGCGGCCTCAATTACTGAGCCATGACCGCCCGTCCATTAGTAGAGGTCAGTGGGTACTTGCAATAACAACGAAGCATGATGACTAGGTTTACGGGATAGGGTATCTTTTACAAAGAACAATGATACCAAAAACAGTAAAAACCAAAATAAGAGTAGTTTTTGTTTGAGGGCGTCTTTAGTGAGACTTTGTCAGGCTCCAATTTCTGTCAATTTTTACCAAATTAGTGCCTGATAAATCACACTTCCCGCCCGTCATAGCATCGAACAACCATGCCCATTCTCTCAGCAAACAGCAACAATGGGAACCTGACATGGTGTCACTCACATCGCCCTAAAATAAAAACTACATGATCAAAATGAATGTTCTTGGTATCATTTTTCATTGGAAAAGATGCCCTATCCGATGGACATAATCATTTTGTTACTTTATTTTGGCAAGTGCTTCGTTCCGTTTTTTGTTTTTGTTTTTGTTTGGGGGGGGGGGGGGGCATCATGTATAATGCTTAGGTCACAAATGCTCCGATTTGGGATAGGGCGCCCGTACGATGCCACCTTTAGATGAAATCTTGCGGGAATCTTGTGGCGCCCGCAAGGGTGTCTCGGCTATCGTGCGGTCGCCGTTGCATTTTTCCTCGCCGTACGATGTAAACAAATTGTTTAACGCGGAGTTAAAATATAAAATGCATCGTACGATTTTGTACTTGCCGTAAGCCCGTAGACACGTCGTAGAGAGCATCGCATGGACACCGTTATTGCACTGCACGGGCCCGGCACGGACACCGTAGCATTTTCCAGAATATCGTACGTTGCGATGCACATACGGGTCCCGTAAGGCGTCCGTACGAGCGCTCAGATTGTAAGTGCGGGAGCCGTGCGATTTAATTTTTGCTTGAACTTCCAAAATCATCGTACGTTCCCCGGCAAATATGTGACCGCTACACAAAGATTTCGCAGACATCGTACGATATCCCAACTCCACGAAATCGTAGAAAATCCGCCGTAGGTAAAAAATCGTACGGCGCCCGGAGCATTTGTGACCTAGGCATTACGACAGGTCACTCTTCATAGTGTAATAATCATGACATGGTGTCATGTATAGAATCGTGTCCGGTCAAAATGCAAAACGGAAATACGTTTATACATTTTGTTTTAAAAATACATGAAAGAACGCGTGTCCGGACTACTACCCCCTGGACAACCACCCCCGGACGATTACCCCCCGGACAACTACCCCCCTAGGACAATTACCCCCGGACAACTACCACCCGGACAATTACCCCCCTAGGACAATTACCCCCCAAGACAACTACCCCCCGGACAACTACCCCCCGGATTATTACCCCCCGGACAACTACCTCCTGGACAACTACCCCCCGGAATATTAACCCCCAAGACAACTACCCCCGGATAATTACCCCCGGACGACTGGACAACTGGTAGTAGAGCGATTTGGTCCATATCCTAGACAGTAAAATTATATGATACGTAGTTCAAGCTATGGAATCAAACATACATAATGTATGCGTATTAAAAAGTAGGAGTGACAATCACCTCCACTTTCAAATGTATGTGGGGAGGCATGTTCCCCCCCCCCCCTCCCCGTCCCCCGGGTGCATTGTGTGTATTCAATTTTGCCAATTTTGTTACGGCAGTTGTATTGAGTAATTCAATATCGTTTTCAGCATTATAATTCATATATTGATTATTCGGAAACATTTTGTTTGCATTCGATTTAAAACGTATTTCGATTTCGAGTAAATTCGTGATTACGTAAAACCACCCTCCGGGAAATCCGTTGGCGCAATTTAATGCTTTTAATGTCGATCAGGAGAGAAATAAAACTCACGTCTACTTCATTCTGAGCAAGGGCGTCGATTTCTTCTCGCCATTGGGGGGGATGATTCGTCATTTTGACCATCTCTGGCGAGGGAGCGAAGCGACAACCCAGCAGCGTGCCCGTTTTTTTATGGCTGAGGGGGGGGGGGGGGGGGGGGGGTTAGGGGGCCCAAAGCTTTTGAATTCAGGTGTTTAGAAATTGGAAGATTATTAAGTGTACATTGCAAGCATCATGTTATAAGCTGGGCTTTGTCCAATATGAACTTTAGCCTGATAGATACATATTTGCAAGCATTCTGATGGAACCCTGAATAGCATCAGTCATGGGATACCCATATTGGGAAGCTTATTGGGGGTCCAGGGGGCGGAGCCCCCGGAAGCTTTGGGATTTGTAATATCCAGATATAAATATGTTGTCTATATGTAAATATAGAGTTAACTATTCTTTAGTTAATTGGCTTTTGATATAGCTGTTTAGAGATTGGAAGATTATTAAGTGCACATTGCTGAGCTCCTGCTATGATGAGGGCACTGTCCAAGTAGGGATGAATTTAGTCTGATAGATAAATACTGTCGATTGCAATCATCCTGATGGAACCCTGAATAGAATAAGTCAAGGGATACCCACATTGGAAAGCTTATTGGGGGTACATGGGGCGAAGCCCCCGGAAGCTTTGGGATTTGTAATATCCAGAAATACAATTTTCTATTGAATAATTAACTCAATTTTAGTGAGCGAAGCACAGACGCACAGTGGGCCAGAATCGCCTGAAAGTTTGCCAAGAGAGAAGTCCTGAATAAAACTATTTAATGAGTACAGGGCTGGGACTGGGTCAAATAACCTTAATGGGGGTCCCAGGGGCGCAGCCCCGGAAAATTTTGGATTTGGGCAGTTTAGCATAATCAAAAAGTGGTTTAAAGGAATAGTTGAGTTCTGGTAGAGAGAGTACAGTTTTAGTCAAACTGAATTTTAGTAACCAAAACCTGCACCATTATATTACAAACTAATAGTTATAACTCCACCATGCTCAAAAGGAATAACAAAAATTACAAACGACTAAGTAAAAGCCTGTTATCATTCAAAAAGAGCTGTTTAAACTAAAGAGGGCGCTTTAAACAAATGCATTTGTTTAAACCATTTTAAATAAAATATTGTGAATGTGATGTTTTGTTGAAATAGTGATTAGATAGAGAGATAATCAACAACTATCTAAAAACCTCTTTTGAAATTTTTTGGGAAAAAAAGCATTTTAAAACGAATTTTAACGGCTGGTTCAAAATTATCGAATATTGTGGGGCCCCACATTTATTACAAATGGTTATGTTTATGGATATTTCAGCCATTTCTGAACGGATTTTGATCAAATAAAGTTTATTCTGCCATTAAAATTGTATGCTCTTTCAAATTTGACACTCAGTTTTTCATTATCTCACAAAAAATATTTTGTGTAGCGCCCTCTCTACCAAAACTCAACTATCCCTTTAAAGCAGACTATAGTAACAACTTCAACTCATGAGAGGGGGCAATGCTTCTTAAGTCTAATGTTATTATATATTTTTGAACCCCAAATTTTGGGGGGGATGATAATACAGGCCATCCCCCCCACCTGAAATATTGGGGGGGGGGGATATATCCCCCCCCCCATCCCCCCCGTGATCGACGCCCCTGATTCTGAGTATAACTTGAAAGTTTCAACTGAGCTTTATTGAATAAAAACATACAGTATGTATGTATGTAGTAACTACATTATGCCCCATGGCGGATAAATATAACTCATTCCTGGTAATCGCGCGAACGCGCGGTATTGCGGTTGCGGTTACCGTTAACTAGGTCGTGGGAAACTGGGAATCGAACATGATAATATCAATTTGATTTTGCAAACACAATAAATGCAAATAGCGTGTTTTTTTAAATTGAATGATAAAAGTGGTAAATCACTTGATCGAAGAGCTAAATCGTATGAACACAATGCAATTTTGAACAAAAATTACAAACCTTCAGCTCAATTTCGTGAAATTGAATGACACGCTTATTGAAACGAATGAAAAGCTTACAAAATTGACCGAAAAACATATCAAACATGTGATACGCCTAGGTCACAAATGCACCGGATGCCGTACAGTGGTTTTACCTACATTTCGGATTGTGATATCGTACGATGTCTGAAGTATATTCGTGTATTGGCAGTCCCGTAGCATGGGGGTGCTTTGGGTGCGTACACACACCCACCCTCAACCCCCCCCCCCCCCCATTCAGAAAGGTCCACTTTTTATCGTTCTCGGTCTCGGGCAGCAATCGGCCCATTTGACATTTGATGACCCCAACTCCCTGCTTACAAAACTAAAACAGTGGTCTAAATCAGCGACAGCCCCCCACCCCACACACACACTTACACGACTCAACCAGTTGTCTTGGTCCCGTTTTTGAATATAGGCACCCCCAAAGCCCAAACCCACCGCCTTGAAAAATCCAGGCTACCGGCCTGAGAGATCACATATTTTGTCTTGGGGTGGTTGTCTTAAGGAGTAATTGTCTTTGGGGGGAGGGGGGGGGGGGAATTGTCTTGGTGGGGGGGGGGGGGGGATATTCCAGGGGGGTAGTTGTCCGGGGGGTTATCGACCGGGGGGTGATTTTCTGGGAGGTAATCATCCGGGGGGTAATTATCCGGGGGGTAGTTGTCTTGGGGGGTAATATTCCCGGGGGGTAGTTGTCCGGGGGGTAATTGTCTGGGGGTAATCGTTCGGGGGGTAATAATCCGGGGGGTAGTTGTCCGGGGGGTAGTTGTCCGGGGGTAGTTGTCGGGGGGTAATAGTTCGGGGGGTAATAATCCGGGGGGTAGTTGTCCGGGGGGTAGTTGTCGGGGGGTAATTGTCCGGGGGGTAGTTGTCCGGGGGGTAATTGTCCGGGGGGAAGTTGTCCGGGGGGTAGTTGTCTTGGGGGTAGTTGTCTGGGGGGGGGGGGGGGTAATTGTCTTGGGGGGTAATTGTCTTGGGGGGTAATTGTCTTGGGGGGTAATTATCTTGGGGGGTAATTGTTATACCCGGACAACAATTGAATTGATCCATCAATATTGTCAAATTCAACGAAATCACTTGGATCTCTTGTACAAATTGTAACAGTTTCGATTTGTTAATTGTTACGGTTGGAATACAGATGTGCGTAATTGTATCATTTCGGCGAGTTCAATTACCACAGTGGGCCCGAGTCGTACACTCTGGGAAATATGAGTCATACTTAGTGCACGATTTGCCGTTATAGTGTAGTTAAACCTTTTGATAAATAATATTATATCAGTCCCCCCAAAAAAGGCACGGATCGAATTTTGAAAACTGTTGCTTCGCAGCTTTTAAAGGCTCAAATGTTTTGTCGATCAATCGATACTATGCCAGTTGTTCGCCACACACTATTTTAGGTATATTAGAACTTTCTGGAATTGTTGTCGGTGGATATTATTTAAAGCCACATACTGCAGACAGGCAGATAAGAGAGTTTCTCAAACCAGTATTTTATCAAAACTGAGCGTAGAATTTAGACGTGACATAATGGCATTGGATGGTGGTTACAAATCGTCGATCGTGTATATCGCATTTGTACTTGTTATGACCAGCTGCATTGTTTCTGAACGGGCGTATGCTGCTACATATGATTGTAAGTTGCTTATTTGTTCTTTTAACTGATTCACTACTAGATTTATGTACAATCGCCATTAACATAATACAGAACCCATAGATTCCCATAGGAAATTAGTTAATGAGGGGTTCGTTAAAAATGTGGCATTGCTAGGATCCTTCAGTTGAGCACTTCTATCCCTTATCACCTGACAAGCAAACAATAATTTTGAAAGAGTGGGAGATGTATTTACTATTTAGGTGGCCTAGAATGTATTTGTTTTCTCGGTAAATTAAATGATTTCGCCGATTTTCTCTGTCCTTTTATTTTTGTACCGTAAGCTTGACATATAAGACATGTAGAAATGCTTTAAATAATTTAATTCGAGAAAATAAACGTGC
Source organism: Echinarachnius parma (assembly GCA_037951105.1). Classification (NCBI taxonomy): domain Eukaryota; kingdom Metazoa; phylum Echinodermata; class Echinoidea; order Clypeasteroida; family Echinarachniidae; genus Echinarachnius; species Echinarachnius parma. The sequence goes on from JBAMJV010004658.1 coordinate 45,414, forward strand.
ATACTATGATTCTAAATTTGATAATGTTCGTAATAACGTGAAAGCAACATGGAAACTTATAAACTTGATTTTGAATTAGAAAACATTAAAGCATGGTGTAAATGATATTAAAATTGTTGGTGAACAAATTGTGGATAAACAAAGAATTGTTAATTCATTAAATTCTTATTTTAGTATAATTAGGCAAGAACTACAGCAAAGTATTGATACTAACATGTATGATGATGAGTCAGTAAAATATGATCAGCACGTAAAAGGAAATTTTTGAAACTCACTGTTTTTATTCCTTGTTACAAATGCAGATATTATTCATGTGGTTATGAATTTTGATGTAAATAAAAGTCCTGGGTATGATGAAGTTCACCGCAAGGTACGGGAACAGTTGATTCATTTAATTGTTACACCTTTATGCAATATTATTAATTTGTCAATGGAATATTCCCTGATGCTCTAAAAATTGCGAAGGTGATTCCAGTTTTTAAACAAGGCAATACATCTCTTTTGAATAATTATAGACCAATATCCGTTTTTATTAAAGGGACTTAGTAACATTGTCCAAATCCTCAAAATAAAATTTTAGTTCTACCGGTTCCCTTATACCTTGTTGTATTCGTATTAACAATAAAATCACGGGACAGGTTTCGGTTTGTCAAATTTCCCTTTCGTTACAAAGATATGTATGATTGAAGTATTCAGATAAGAGTTTTTCTTCCGTGTACAAAGTGAGTGCAGTGAGTTACTGAATATCACTTTGCATTTTCGCTCATTTCTTGGCCATACAATGTCCATTTGACTTTAAATTTTCACACAATACCCTGTGGACATATGAGATAACAATAATATACATTGCATCAACCATTCATCACTTTTTGCACATGTCAACAAAGTTACTAGATACCTTTAAATTATTTGAAAAGATTTTTTGTAGTCAATTGAATAGCTTTATAAATAAAAATAGTATTTTTTATATGAGAAACAGTTTGCTTTTAGAAAAGGTTACAGTACCTGCCATGCACTTCTGGATTTTACAGATGAAGTAGCAAATGCTTTTGGAAATAATTAATGTTAAAGGGATAGTTGAGTTTGAGTGTAAAATTTGAAAGAGCATAATATTTAAATAATAAAATCATCTTTGTTTGATCAAAATCGGTTAAGGGACGGCTGAAATATCCATAAATATAACAATTTGTAATAAAGAAGGGGCCCCAGGTTTATTAGAGAATTTTGAACCAGCCGTTAAAAATTCAAAAAAATGCTTCCTCTTTTCAAAAAGTTACAAAAAAGGTATTTAAATAGTTGTTGGTTATTTCTCTATCTAATCACTATTTCAACAAAGCGTCACATGCACAATATTTTATTCATAAAGGTTGAAACCAATAAGTGTTTAGAGAGCGCCCTCTTACGTTTTAACGGCTCTTTTGGAAATATAACATGATCTTTACTACGTCATTTTAAATTTTGTGTTCCTTCCTAGTTATAACTATTAGTTTGTAATGTAATGATGCAGGTTTTGGTTACTAAAATTCAGTTTCACCAAAACTGTACTCTCCTTACCAAAACTCAACTATCCTTTTAAATTGGACGTGTATTTTTAGACCTCTCTAAAGCATTTGAATGTATTGATCATGATATTTTAATAAATAAATTATGTTTTTATGGTATAAGAGGAATTCCTCTTCTTTTAACGAAAAGTTATTTATCACACCGAATGCAATTTGTTAATATGGGTAAATGTTACTCAGAACACAGTACTATTTTAACTGGGGTCCCACAAATAAGTAATATTCTATCTTCTATTTTATTTGCTGACGACACTACCTTGTTTGTATCCGGTAAAGATCATGTACATGTGAATATTGTATTGAATAGTGAAATTGATGAAATACATACATGGTTTATTGCCAAAAAATTGTTGATTAACTTTGATAAAACAAACTATATAATTTTTAAAACAAAAAATAAATATGTGAACGAAGATGTTATTAATAAGCAAGTACACCAAGTAACCTTTTTAGGTATCATTATTAATCAAAATTTAACCTGGAAATACCACATAAATTGTAATCGGGGTTTTAAACAGACTTAAACTTATATTGCCATTACGTATACTTGTAAACTTGTATAATACTATGATTTTACCATATTTTAATTATTGTATCATTGTATGGGGCAATTGTGCAATGTATTTGATGCAAAAGATATTTTTTATTACAAAAGAGAGCTGTCAGAGTTATAACAAATTCCTTTTATAGAGCACATATAGATACATTATGTTTTAAATTGACATTTTTAAAGATTCATGATTTATATGATATGTTCTCTTATGTATATGATAAAATTAACTTCCCTGATTGTTTTAATGTTTTTTTTTAAATAGAAACATAAATGTTTATCACCTGACTTAATATATACAGTACATGTCGCTGCCGTGTTCTATTTTTGGATAGCACATGGATATAGAACACCCCTGCAAGTCAAGTCAGATGATAAAACAGTTATTAAATTTGTTGTCGGGAAAATCACGGAATATTCCTACCCTCGGATTTCAAATGCTATTTCGTGAAGAAAATAAGTCCCTCGACTTCGTCTTGGGACTTATTTACTCTTCCCTCAATAGCATTTAAAATCCCTCGGGATGTAATATTCCGTGCTATACCCTCCACCGCCATTTAATAACAGTATAATATACTACTAGAAATTCACACAAAATGTATATCCCATTCTTTCGTTATAACTTTTCTAGAACTGTTATTAGATATAAATGGTCTGTTATTTGGAATAATCTACCAGACTTTTTAAAAGAATGCCCAACATTATCTAATTTCGAGCGCAAATTTAAATGTGAACAGTTATCAAGTTACAATGTATCCATATAATTGTATACAATAACTTAATTTTTGCCTGTCTGTATGTATGTATGCATGTATGTATGTATGTATGTATGTATGTGTGACTTAAGTTGTATTATTGTCAAAAACATTTTCATTTTTGTTTTATATATGATATTATTCATGGTGTTGTAAAAAAAAAGAGGACTGGCCTAGACAGGCCATTGCCCTTTTCTGGTCCCTCGCATCCCTGCAATACCCATTAATAAATTATGATTGTTGGTGTTGTGCAATATCTTTTATCATTACGTGTTTGTAAAATTAATAATTCGTATATTTAAATTATTCGTATTTGTTTGTTTTATGTTAATTTGATGGATGTGAAATAAACTGAATTGAAAAACTGAATTTTGTGGGGCACCTGATACGGTACATTCAATGTATTGGGGTACTTACGCGCCCCCTTTGTATAAGCTTTATCACCAACAAAATAAGAGTGCAAATTACCCTCGTTGTTTGTGTTAAATCGTTTGTGTTTCATGTTGCTGAACGCAGGTTGTATATAATTTACGATATCTGTTATATGTAAAATATATTGATATAGTTATGCCATATACTTTGTGTAGCGTAATATAGTGTAATATTTATATCAAATTTTATTATTTAAATATTTTTGTTATCACTCAAATTCATCTGCATTCTGTGGTTACAACTCAATTCAATGCAATTGAATGTGTTACTAGTTTACTACTGCTAGCCCCTATCTTGAAATGGTGCATCTAAATGACGAATTGAACCCAAATACAATTTTTAAGTACACTCTTTCAACTCCGCCTCGTTGAATGGAAAAAAATTCCATCTTTCACCTCATGCAAATATTCGTACCATTGCACTCATAAAAATTCATTTTTGCATAATATTCAACTAAAAACGACGCACTATTTGTATAACATATCAGATCATTCGTGTGTTGTGTTTGCCATATGACAATACATTTTGTTGGAAAATAATGGCAATTTAATTTTAATTAAGTTTATGTCAATACAGAATAAAAATGGTCGCTATGCACTAAATTTGTTTTATGCCATTTTCGTCTAACTGAAATGCGTCTGCACGCAAGGCAAACATATTGGGAGTAAGTTGTAGAAATCAAGCGTGCTAGATATAGGAGTAATGTAGATATTAAGTGTTAGAATGGCGCAGGCTATGATTCATTATTCATCGTTTGGCAAAAGTGTTTTTGGATAGTGGTGTAGAAAGAAAATAATAATGTTCATTTTTATTTTGGTATTGATAGTGAGACTTGTCGGAGGCTTGGTACCAGAGGAAGGAAGGGTGGAGATATTCTACACCGGATTCGGCTGGGGCACTGTGTGCGACAATGGGTGGGACATAGCTGACGCTAGTGTCGTGTGCAAATTCCTTGGTTACAGCGGGGCGCAAAGCGCGACCAAAGCGGCGGAGTTCGGAGAAGGGTCTGGAATGATATTTGTTGATGACGTCAACTGTGACGGAAGTGAAACGGACTTAAGGGACTGCCAGTATACGTTGGGAGCCCCCACATGTACGCATGCGCAAGACGCAGGCGTAAGATGCAAAGGTAAGTAAAACAATTAAATCTTATGTTTAGGTAATGAAATGATCCTATCAATATAGATTAGTTTCATGTATGTATTATGTGTAGCCAGAAACGTGCAATTTGAAAAACAAATCATAATCGTTCGAAAGAGAACGTGGGCACTTCACCGTGTGAATTTAGAAGTCGCAGTTCACAATACAAATAGAGATGTAACACCATTAGCATAGATGTGACTTTGTTGGGGTAAACGCTAATCATTGGTTATCAGGGATAACCTGAAACGTCATACCAATGCACATACTACTCGGCATTCACGCATTTCCTTCCAAATTCGAAATACAAATATCATTTACTTCCGTGGAATTATTTTGAGATTTATTTTCCAATTAACTGGAACTATACAGCTTGCCTTTAAAACGATACAGTAACTTTGTCTAAATCGCCCAAAGTCACTTGAATCTCCAAAGTTACCAATAGAAGTTTGAAACTAGCTGAGGTGATTCAAATTGTATCTGTGCTCTCGAGATATTTATGATTGATTTTTATTTATCTCGAAAATTGTGTAAACTGTGTACACAATTATTGCAAAACACGTGCACTTTGCAATTGTGCTCATTACTCGGCCACATGAAGTTCATCTAACGTTGAGTTTTTACACTGCAGGATCATTGTATAAATTATATTAGATCAAAAGAATATACATTTTATCAAACCTTTGTCAGTGTTTGTATGTGTCAATACTAGAACATGTTGTTAAAGTGATCCAGGTAAAGTGTCTAACTCCACGAAAAATAATTGGAGCTTCCTCGTTTCTCTTCTGCCGTGTTGTTTAGCTTATGGTAAGAGAAGAATAAAATAGGGTTAGATTTTTTCAAATGTCCCTTTAGTATGAAGATAATTATCATTATTTGAAAAGCGTTTGTCAACGCTTTTCAAAAAAAGTACACTTGTTTCAGCTGGATACGTCCGAGCGTGGGAAACATTCCCGACCTAGAGAACTTTGATCCAACACGTGCCGGAATTCCAGGAATGTTGTATACCGCATATGTAAACATACACGGGTACCGGGTGCGGATATATCGTCATAGGCTGCCAGTTATAACTGTTGCAATTCTACGACAAGCCATCAGTATTCGGTGATAAAATATGAACTCAATATTCGTTTTTTTCACTAGGTAAACAGTGTTCGTTTTCCTTCAAACTTTCACAAATCTTTCAATTGTATTTTACAATGATATTGATATAGGATTGAAGTCTCAACTGTCATTTTGTGCAATATCTGACACTTTACCTCGATCACTTTAAGTTCAAATAACAAAAGTCCTTTCGGCGTATAGAGAGACAAATCATATATTATAGTATTAACTCAATTTTTTGTCTCTATTGTTATTAATAATTTGTTCACAACCCTAAAATCAAGTCCAATATTATTTTGAAATGTTTTTAAACATGGGTGGCAAAGAGACATATCTTCATAATTCATGAAGATGAAATAATTGAAACAAATGAAACTATAGCCATGATATCGGAAATAATATCGCTAGTGATATTTGTTTGTCTCGCAATGTATGGTCAACAAGGAATCTAAAAGATCACGACGTTTCGTGCGCCGCTGCAACACTTTCTCAAGTGATATAATATAAGCAATCGTGTTTTATACTCTACGGACGGCTCCAAAACGCACGAGCATGAGCATGAGCGAGTGCGTTCCTAACTGGTCAATAACGGGCAAGGCCTATTGGCCGATGCATACGGGTGCTCAACCAATCAGTCGGCCGCTGGCTCGGCTCGCTTGCTAGGCGGGAACAAAGGCGAGCTCAACCAATCAACGGGCCGCTGGCTCGGATCGCCCGCTGGCTGGAATTAACCGGTGCCATGGCCATGATATTACCCGCAACAATCTCTTCCATGAGTTTGGTTTGCAGAGAGCAATCTACTTGGCCCCTTTTCTTTTTTGTAATACTGACGTATGCTTACTGTTATGGTTTGTATTAAGTCAAGGACAATTTTCAGCATTGGGCATACTATTTGAGATAATTTGTATGACAAACATGTTTTTTGCATGTTTTGTATGAAAATGCATATGACTTCCAGTTAGAATGTCACTTGGATATGCTGTTCAACGTGTTTGGCAAAAGTTGTTTGCAATATCGTAGGTATATCCTTTTGTATCCATTACTGAAGCATGCAACGGTTCCATTGTGTTTTTGTATAAGAAAGCTGACATAAATGAGTACGTTAATTGGGGCAAAACTAGATGAAAAGTAAACTTTCTAATATGACATACGTTTCCATCATATCCAAAGGGGTCGAAGGGGAGAATTAAAACAACTATTTGGCGTAGTGTACCGGAAATAATATACGAATCTATACAAATAATACACGGTCTAGAGTGCGTTGTGTAAATGCATCGCACGCGAGGTTATGTTAGATGTGCGCACATCTAACATAACCGAGAGCGCGATGCATTTACATGACGCACGATACTAAGACCGTAGTATTATTTGTTTTATAAAACGAGCTCAACCACGGAATTGTTTATTTTGCTGAATTATTTGAAACAGACTTGCTACAATTAGTAACCCAGTCTATCTACTCTCTAAAAGTGTGAATTTATTAGGAATTTACAAAATTCATCATCACTACACCTGCACTCACTGACACAGCAAAATGCTCTGTCAGTCAAATTCACCAAATTCAGTTCGATGCCGAAACATTTTCCGTAAAAGTGAGAATTATAAAAGGACTGTATACATTTTCATTCCCAAACTTAGTAATATAAAACCACATACCATATAATTTACGAAACTGCCAACATGTATTTACTACGGAACAGAAAATTTACAAGACGAAGCATTTTCAATCATTTTTGTATCACTTGCACTAACAAAATTGGGTTACGTAACCACTGGCATAGTAGAAGTTTCAACAACAGCGGTTACAGATGCGCTCAGATGACGTTTCAGGCTGTTGTGTTGTCTTTGTTTGTTTGTTTGTTGTTTTTCATTACGCTCCGTTGAGGATTATCTTTCTCACATCTGTTGTAAACATTGTAGTGTAAATATGTTACCATGTTGCATTGTGATTAGTTATAGTTTTCAATACAAAAAAAAACAATCATTGTATATAAAACATGACTGCCTCCAGTGTTCAGTCAAAGCAGATAATAGTGGTCTCCAAAACATTACATATTTATAATGTTAGTGATACCCAAGAAGAAACATATTATGACTAGAAGTTACAGGAATTATGCACTTGTCAGTAACAGCAAGTGAACATTCCAGCATTTCATTCCCTTAATTATGTTCTTCTTTAGCCTGCGAAGACAAATCTCCCGACTGTCAGTTGAAAGCTAGCCAAGGAGCCTGCGAAGCGTACCCGGACTTGCTAACTAGCTGTCAGGTCACTTGTGGTCAGTGTGACTCCACCCTCAATAGCACGAGTGTAAATGGTATGTTTATAACAATGTAATAGGAAATAGTCGAGTGTGCATGTACAGTATTTACAATAAAACCAGCGATTGAAGAATAATTAACCAATCTGATCATAATTATACGTATAATGACAGTGTCGGGGTTTGTCCCCAATTTTAAAGGGTTAGTAGAGTTTTGGTCAATATTAATTTTAATAACTAAACAGTCCTGCACATTAACATTACAAACAAATAGAAACGACTAAGTATAAAGCCTGTTATCATTACAAAATGATCCGTTAAAACTTAAGACACAAATACGCATTGGTTTCAACCAATTTTTATTTTAACAAATTGCATGTGATGTTGTGTTAAAATAATGATTAAATAGCGAGATCATCAACAACTGAAACACTTTTGTACATTTTTTATCTTCTCAAATCATCGAATTAAATCATTAAATAAATGTGGGATCCCACATTTATTCCGATCGGATTTTCTTAATATTTCAGCTGTTTTTGAACCAATTCTGTTCAAATAAAGTTTATTCTGTCTTTAAAATTGTATGATATTTCAAATTTTACACTCAGTTTGTTATTACCTAACAATACAAATCTTACTTGAAGCGCCCTCTATACCAATATTTTCCCAGTAAGAAGGTTTGAGCCTCCCAAATTCAAAGACCTTCCAACGGGTCAGCGATTTGAACCCCGAAATCAATTATTCATATTATGCATTTCGAATCCGATATTTTGGAGTTATAGAAACAACACTTTAATAATACAGATTTTAAATATTGAATTGAAGATGATCCCGTAGTTCCAGAAGTCACCCATATCTCTATCACGTTCGTAGGAGTCAAACCAAGAAACAAACCAAGTTATAAAGTCGATTGCGACTGTTCTGGATTCATACAAACCATTTTCTGCAACGATCTTTTAAAGGAGTTAAACTATTAATAATATTAGTATAAGTTGTATTACTATTAGTATTATTATTACTATCAATATTACTATCATTATTATCATTATTATTGTTATTATTATTATTATTATTATTTGTATTACTATTATAAGTATTATTAGTATCAGTATTATTATTATTGCTACTATTAGTTCAATTATTAGTAGTATTATCATTGTTTTTTTCATTTGTATTTATGTATTTATTAATGAATGTATTTGTTTTGTTAATGTATTCATTTATTGTTTTAGGGGGGGGGGGGGGGCTGTAGAATGGAGGTACTCAATTTCACGGTATGGACCATGGAAACGTTGAATTTGTTACCATGAAAACACATTTAATATTAATAGGTCTCTTTAGTACCACAGTTAATTGAACCCGGAACTAATCGAATTGAATTGCAATATTAGGGACTTATATACAACAGCAAAAACATTATCCAATTTTTAGATGGAATTGACGGTATATAAACGATCCCGTGGATTCCCCTAATCCTCCCACAAACGTGCCATGTTCTTAAGAATTGAACCAGAAGCATACCATGTGTTTTGTAATATAATTTGATATTCATACTTCCCTGATTGATGAAGATAATCCTGAAACCCATTTTAAAACGCATTCCATTTGTCAATGGGCTCCATAATAGTTAACTCCTAACATGTTAAACTCTCCAATTTTAATCCTTTACAGTTGGCTCATGGTTAATGGTCATATTTGTTTGTGTTCTTTATAGCAGCCTTTGTACTCTATCGAAAGTACAAAAAGTAATAATGGATATGATATACGAACGAAACCAAATTGGGGGGTTCAACCCCCCCTTTTACCCCAAAATGACTGTTTTAGGGGTTTTACCCCCCTTTCACCATTTGTAGCTGGTCTCGAGACCACATTTTAGCGGCCTCGAGTTCGAAAATGTTGAAAGATCCCGGCCTCGGCCTCCCAAATTTGGAAGGAACCTGGTCCCGTCCTCGCAAACGTGAAATTGTATGGTTCCATCCTCGACAATTTTGAAGGTACTTGGTCTCGGCTTTGACAATTTTCTACGGACACCCCCCCCCCCCCCCACACTACTTACACGATTCTCAACCAATGGTCTCTGTCTCGGCCACGAACATTTTCTATGGACACCCCCACCCCCCACATACACGACTCTAAACCAACGGTCTTGGCCTCAGAAATTTGGCTGACGAAATAACACCCCTCCCCCCCCCCCTGGTACGGTGGCACATAAGTGGGTATATTGTATGTGCGCCCCCTAATCTGCAGGCGTAGGGTATTTGCCTTTTAATACATTTCTTTTAAACTCCCTCCAAATCAATGTAGCTGTGGCCTTCTTATTATAGGCACTGGGAGTGTACTCCACTGGCAGGTTTTGGGTTAACTTTATACAACCACAATTCTAACATCAACTCCTAATCCATCTTACGAGACAGTATGAAATTATTGAACCCGGATAAGGAAAATAATGTAATAGTTAACGACATATGATTCTTATCAAAAGGAAACTAAAGAAAGCTATGTTGGTCTCATTTGAGGTATCAAGTAAACTTACACATAAGAAATCATTTGAGATAAAATCAGTTTACAAATACATAAGATAATTGAAATACAGTACAACGAAATTGTGGGCCAGTATACCGTTAAATGTAACGCAAGTAACCGTGGTAATGCCCATACCATGTTTTTAGTTTGAAATGAAATAAATTAAGTCAATGACAATAGGTGAGTGTTGTATCATCCTTTCAGATCCACAGACAAATGTTACTGTCCCACAAGACGGCTGCTTCACGGGCCAGTGCTACCAGGAGTCTGGAATAGATGGTATTTGTAAAACGTCATAAACACAATGGCCGATATTCTACTAAACTTGTTAACTTGAGTTCGACTAAATAAATTACCAGTAATCAGTTAAAGGGACTTAGTAACATTGTTCAAATCCTCAAAATAAAATTGTAATTCTAGTGGTTCCCTCATACCTTGTTGTATTCGTATTAACAATAAAATCATGGGACAGGTTTTTGTTTTTCAAATTTCCCTTTCATTACAAAGATATGTACGATCAAAGTATTCAGATAAGAGAAACTCCGGTGGAGTTTTGAAACCGTGTACAAAGTGAGTGCAGTGAGTTAGTGAATATCACTTTGCATTTTCGCTCATTACTTGGCCATGCAATGTCCATTTGACTTGAAATTTTCACACAATACCCTGTGGACATATGAGATAACAACAATATACATTGCATCAACTATTCATCACTTTTTGCACATGTCAACAAAGTTACTAGATCCCTTTAATCCATTTCACCAGCCCACCACGGGTGATTGTTTCTCATCACTGTGCATTCAGACACAGGAATGCTTAACATTGCAATGAAAACATTTAACAGGTCACCAGTAGTATTATTTCATTTTGATATGCGGTTTAAAGGACTTGATATTAATAGTTACCTATTGAACCATTTCATCGGAATGTCATTCTGAGGAGAAACTTCAATTCGCTCATATCCGGTGGCATGTGACAACCATCAATGGGCTTGTGACATTCCATCTCAGTTTCAGTTTTCAATTTCAGTTTATTTAACCATAAAATGAAAATACATGTACATACAAATGAGTAACATAATAAACATAATATGGTAAGGTCACCCTTAGAAGCAAATTGCTTGTGGTGGGGCCTTAAAAAGAAAAACAAACTCCACATAAATTATACATTTTAAAATACTTAAAAATAATATTATAAAAACACACATGCATGCATCTCTAATGGTTTATCTGGCTACTGGTAATGTCTAGCCTTAGTTTTAGTTGAGCTTTAGTTGATACATTTAATAGAATACCGGCTATTTGTATTACAAAATATTTTATAATGAATGGGGCCCTCAAGCCTAAAAGATTATTATATTATTATTTTGTTGAGAAAAACAATGCCAATGCATATAACTCTTCACACCAACAACCCACCTTTCCATGCTGATATCCTATGTATTTAAAGTTCTTTGGGATTCCAGCTTCTTTATGTTCTCAATGATTATGCCATTCATTAATATTCGAAAATATCCATAGGTAAATTTTGGAAAACGATGTAAACAAAAATACAATTTTACAAACTTACAACCTACTTTCCTATGTTTACTTCTACATTTCGAGACTTTAGTCAGATACTGATATTAATGTAAGAATCTTCGGAATGATGTATTGTAGTTTCATAGAAAAAGAACAATGCTTACCTATTACCGTATAGTGAAGAAGGTAACACATCGATGTCAGATGTTATCACCTACAGCCCATTGTTTTGCCGGAACGCTTCCTAATTCAATCCTATTTAATGTCTCCCTCATTAAGAAGACAGCTGAACAATCAAAACCCATTCCAATCTTCTGTTACCATAGCCAAACAACGAGGTACAAGAGAAATGTCAGAGCTCCATGTGATTGTGGTTGAAAATTAATGGATCACTTTAAGCTCTCTCTGACATATTTTTTTCAGCCTCATTTTTGTTCAATGGTTATTCTATTTATGAAAGTGTGTCAGTAGAGTTCTCATGTTTCAATTGTGTATGTTAGTCACAGGATTCCGTACTTTGCTCTTAGGGGGTTACATATTGTGAATGTTGATATTATATGAAGAGCTTACTTCCAAAAAGCGCTAAATCCACTTTCCATACAAATCGAGGTAGCGATATCCGTACATTAATAAGTACTAGCGTAGCTATCTAGAATCAAAATTTTAGGACAAATTAGACAGTCAAAATACAAATATGGAACGTCACATTTGTATTTTCCCATAGTCAACGTTTGACAAAGAAACCTGATTTACTCTAAAGTTGAAAAGTAGATTTAGCGTCTTTGGGAATTAAGCTCGTCATATTTAAAACGAATAATATTTTATATATAATATCATTTTTTTCTTTCCACAGTTTGCAATCCATTGGTGACACTATGTGTCTCTGTAGCATGGTACCAAGGTATGTCTACCTGATTGAAATAAAAATGTGCTAATAATGACAATAATAATAGTAAAATATTCCAATTAGGTACAGTGAAACCAGGCATAGTTCCAATGGTAATGAATGTATGCCGTTTCTGTTATTATTATTTATTTTCTTTTGTATTTTTTTGTTAGGGGTGGTTCTGTGAGCAAATTGTTTACTCACTGTCCAATAACTTTGGGAATTCTGTAAACAATGTGCCCACACCCCCCGTCCCCCCTCCCCCCCCCCAAAAAAAAAAGAAAAGAAAAAATAACACAACACATAATATACTAGTATACTATACATACTGTTGTGGACTCTTTTACCATGGACCCTACTAGGATCCATGCTTTTACTAAGAAAATTATAACAAGAGCAGCCATTTGTGTTGAATATGTTTCGTTCTGTTCTAGGGCGACAGAATGTCAATTTTAAAGATCTTCAAGCGTCGGGATGCTACACTGCGGGTCGCCATGTTGAACTAGGCTAATTTGCGCGCACCGCATGACACGGATTCATTGTGCATTACGCACCGCGCGCAAGATGGCGCCGTGCGTCTGATATACGAATAGAACCACCTTTAACCAAACTTTGGCCTAGTCTGATAATTTGCAGCTTTGTCTTGTCATAGTCTTACAAAAGTTTAAGTCATGTTGATATAAACGCTCACTGAAACCCACTAACATGTTTGTATAGTCTTTATGTGACTTCGCTTTCCCATTAACCATGATTTAACAATATATATTTCTTCTTTTTAATTTGATACTGCATTATATATAGGGGAAGTACAGTTTTGGTCAAACAATATTGTATTAAATTAAACATGTTATCATTAAAAACAAACAGTTACAATTCAGTGATGCTTGAATTGCGGTAAAATATTTTAACGGTTATTAAAGATACAGGGCTTATTTTGCTTTCAAGGATATTTAATTGACTTCATTCTTTACGTAAAGAAACAATAATAAAGTAATCAGTACATCAAATAATCATCATATTAACATAAATATACATCATTGTTAATTTACATCAAATAAGATTTAAAACATTTTAATCATTACAAAATGAACTTACAATGCAGAGCAGCATCAATTAAGAAGAAGAAGGGCTGTTTTCATTCGAAAAGTAGCTGTAAACACAAGAGGGCGCCCTCCAGACACCTCACAATTTACCCATGTTTGAAATAGAAAAATGTGTATGTGATGTTTGGGTAAAAAATTAACTCAATAGAGAGATCACCAAGAACAAGTAAAACAAAACATTTTGGTCTTCAATTATTGAATAAAAGTTGGTCCCCAATATTTATTCCAATCTGATATATTAATGGATAATTTAGATGTTTTTTAACTGATTTGTATCAAACAAAGTTGATTATGTCTTATAAATAGTGTGCTCTTTCAAATTGTACTTTAAGTTTTTCATCACCTCACAAAAATATTTCTCGAAACGCCCTCTGAACCATCCCTTTCATTTATCGTTTTACAAGTTACTAAAGTTGCTATATTCTGCTGATATACATCCCACTGATATTGGTTGTATTGTCACCCCGAATTATGTGCCTATTTTTGTTGGCCTGACCGTATTTCTTCTTTCAAATGGACTTCATGCTTTGTTTACTGCATCAAATAATTGTTCACACAACGGATGTGTTCCTGTGAAAAACATCCTTATTCATGTGTAGAGTCATCATAATTATGTCCATTTTGTTTGTCCGACAGACAGTGCATATTTTCTCGTTTTTCAATTTGTTTCAGTTACTGCATCAAATTAATGTCTTTAAGCAATCCCGCACTAAAGTGATTCTGCAACAACTCTTTGTTGGTGTGAACGATGAGGGTCTGTCGAGTCACCTGAAATGCCCGAATTCTGTGTCTATTTTTGTTTCTGACATAGTGAATATCCTGGTGAAAGTGTGAATTTGTTTTACCACCTGCAGGCTTACGGTGCACTCCAATCCCGACACAGCTTCCTGCTTCCAGTATCCGATGTGTGTAAGTAGGATTGAGATGAACATTATAATAATGTAATAATTAAGTGCTGCAGTTGGTCGCCTAATTGGTTTATACAGTGTAATGCGTCTAATCAATTGTGAGTATTTACGTATGGGACGTACGGTCACGAACCGCCTCCTATTCGTGTCACCATCCGAGGGACGCAGCCTAAGTCAACAATGACTGTGGGTGATCGTTCGTGATCTATGTATTCATGCTCCCATGTTCTTTTTTGTATGAGTATGAATACTAATGTACGGACAGAGGATGACAAAGAGACCGGGGTACTATCGTTTCAATAGTGCAACAATAAGATATATATTATGTTATTTGAAATTCATTTTTGATATGATATTTATCTTTATAAACGAACTGAAATGAATTACATCTGGTGAAATCCGATTGAAATACTGTAGTAAAATAATCTTGCATGAACAGATCGGAGAACGAAACTGGGGTGCCGCCATACGATCGTGAGAAAGCGGTTGGAAGACTTGCAAGGTATTTACGAGAGACTGAAAGAAACAATGGCATTAGTTTTGGAGCGGAAGACATCGTGAGGAACATCAATGCATCCTTGGAGCTGTTAATAATGGCAGGGCTTCAGAATACCGCGCAGCGACAAACAGAAGTCTCATTGATGTGAGTGTTTTGATTTTAGAAAATGCGTATACATTCTCCATCACCATTATTAGCTTTCGTATCATCATCATCATCATCATAATCATCGTCGTCATAATCATCACCATCATCATCGTCGTCGTCATCATCAGTATCATCAACTTTCATACTATCATCATCATCATCATCATCATCATCATGACGTCATCATCATCACCGTCACCATTATCATTATCTTCATCATTCTCCATCCTCCTTCATCATCACCATGATCATCATCTTTCTCTTTGTCAACATCCTCATTATAATCATCTTGATTCTTTTGATGCATATACACTGTTGGTCATAATGTTGGAATATTTTTTTTTAGATCAAACTTCATTCCTTTTCCCTATTTTTACGCCTAATGAACCATTTCAGACTAGAAATAATGATTATATAATATTTCCAAACTACCAATGTACAATAAATGGTTGAATGGGTTTGCATTAATTAATGTAGCCTTTTGTTTTGAGCTTTGAAAGGCAAAACCTTTCATGATGGGCCCCTTTCCCTCTGAAAAGCGTATGTCCTACAAGTCATCATTATGTGTCATCTCTCAGCGTTGGCTGCAAAACTTTCAACCAAAATTGGCACAGAGGCTCTCTAGGACATATCCCGTCTAACGTCATTGCCTACACGCCAAACAATGCTTGTGCTCCACCAGGAAGGGGTGTCAACAAGCAATGTCCACTGATTCGTTGGAACATCGCAGGCTACGATCTGTAAAATCCTCATACGTCATCGAGAGGGAGGGTCAATTAAAGATACGGGAATCTCTAGGACGTCCACAATTTACCACCAGGACAAATGATCGCAAATGCTTAACCTGTGCCGTAGAAACCGGAAATGCCAAAATGGAGCCTTCGCCGTCTATGAAGAAAACACTATGAAATCGACGCCTTCTGCCAAACTGCAGATCAGAGATCGCTCTAGCATGGTCACCTAGCAAGACAAACTACCAGCCCATACCATGCAATCAAGATTTACAGGACGTCCGTTGACTAGGGAGTACAGAAGATCGCCGCCTGGACACTAGTGATATGTCATCTTAATGGGTACGAGCCATACCACCGTTGGGCCGTCACAACCTCAAGTCGTTTGTGAATACAGACATCTTCCAGCTTCTCGTCACGTAATCGACGAAACCCTTTGTCCTCCATCTGTTCGGTCAAGGATGTTATGGCTCGTACCCATTCAGATGACATATCTCTTGTGTCCAGCGGCAATATTCTGGGCTCCCTAGTCCAGGGACGTCCGGTAAATCTCGGTTGCATGGATTAGAGTGGACACTTGGTAGTTTGTCTTGCTCGGTAACCATGTTAGAGGGATCTCTGATCTACAGTTTGGCGAAAAGCGTTGATTCCATAGTCGTTTTCTTCATAGACGGCGAAGGCTCCATTTTGGCATTTCCGGTTTCTACGGCACAGGTTTAGCAATCTGCGATCAGTTATCCTGGTGGTCAATTGTGAACGTCCTAGAGATCCCCGTAGCTTTAGTTGCCCCTCCTGTCGATGACGTCTGAGGATTTTACAGATCCTAACCTACGATGTTTCAACGAAACAGTGGACATTGCTTGTTGACACCCCTTCCTGGTGGAGCACAAGCATCGTTTGGCGTGTAGGCAACGGCGTTGATGGAGTATAGCCTAGAGAGCCTATGTGCCAATTTTGGTTGAAAGTTTTAAAGCCAACGCTGAGAAATTACGCTTTGGAGAAGGAAAGGGATCCATCATGAAAGGTCATGCCTTTCAAAAGCTCAAAACAAAAGGCTTGATTAATTAATGCAAACCCAATGAAGAAGGGTTGATAGAATGTATGTGTATCTGTAATCATATATGTCTACTGAGGGGTGGGTGAAAATACCATGGTAAATAAAAGCTATATGACCGAGTAATGAGCAAATATACAAAGTGATATATGCTTTATACTTGCACTGACTTTGCATACAGTTTATATTATCAGTCGATAATGACAAATCAAAACACTTCAGTCATGAATATATTTGTAACGAAAGGGACATAAGCAAGGGCGTCGATTTCTTCTCGCCATTGGGGGGGATGATTCGTCATTTTGACCATCTCTGGCGAGGGAGCGAAGCGACAACCCAGCAGCGTGCCCGGGTTTTTATGGCTGAGGGGGGGGGGGGGAAGCTTTTTTGAATTCAGCTGTTTAGAAATTGGAAGATTATTAAGTGCACATTGCAAGTATCATGTTATGAGCTGGGCTTTGTCCAATATGAACTTTAGCCTGATAGATTACATATATTGCAAGCATTCTGATGGAACCCTGAATAGCATCAGTCATGGGATACCCACATTGGGAAGCTTATTGGGGGTCCAGGGGGCGGAGCCCCTGGAAGCTTTGGGATTTGTAATATCCAGATATAAAGATGTTGTCTATATGTAAATATAGAGTTAACTATTCTTTAGTTAATTGGCTTTTGAATTAACTGTTTAGAGATTGGAAGATTATTAAGTGCACATTGCAAGCATCCTGTATGATGAGGGCACTGTCCAAGTATGGATGAATTTTAGCCTGATAGGTAAATACTGTCGATTGCAATCATCCTGATGGAACCCCAGGGATACCCACATGGGAAAGCCTATTGGGTGTCCAGGGGGCGAAGCCCCCGGAAGCTTTGGGATTTGTAATATCCAGAAATACAATTAACTATTGAATACCGTAGAACACCATCGTCAAGCACCCCCAAGCACCAATATGCATCTTGCTTTTAAAGAGCGCCCCACTCTCTGTCCAAACGGGAAACTTTAATCAAGAATGCAAATAATGTGAGGAATATTCATGAGGATAATAATGGAGGTGAATCTCATGGAAACGTCTTTAAAAAGCAAGATGCGTATAAGTGCTTGGGGGGGTGCTTGACGATGGTGTTCTACGGTAGTTAGCGCAATTTTAGTGAGCGAAGCGCAAACGCACAGTTGGGCCAGGATCGCCTGAAAGTTTGCCAAGAGAGAAGTCCTGAATAAAACTATTTAATGAGTACATGGCTGGTACTGGGTCAAATAACCTTAATGGGGGTTCCAGGGGCGCAGCCCCGGAAGATTTGGATTTGGGCAGTTTAGCATTATCAAAAAGTGGTTTAAAAAAGACTATAGTAACAACTTCCATTCATGAGAGGGGGCAATGCTCCTTAATTTTAATGTTATTATATATTTCTGAACCCCAAATATTGGGGGGGGGGGGGGGGGGGGGGGGGGGAGTAATAATACAGGCCATCTCCCCACCTGAAATATTGGGGGGATATATCCCCCCACCCCCCCCCCCCCCCCCCCCCCGTGATCGACGCCCCTGGACATAAGGAAAACCAAATCATGTTTCATGATTGTATTGATAAGTGAAATATAACAAGGTATGTGAGAACTACAAGAGTTCTAGGTAAGTTTTGTGGATTTTGACAATATTACTACATCCCTTTGTTAAATGCAATTTACTGTTTTCCGATTGACTATTACTTGTAATTGTCCTTGATTAATATTTGTGATACTATTTCTTAAAAGGGTAGTTCAGTTCTGTATAGAGGGCGTTTCAAGAAATAATTGTGTGCGGGGTAATGAAAAACAGAGTGTTACATTTCAAAGAGCATACAATTTTAATGACATAATAAACGTTATTTGATCAAAATCGGTTCAGAAACAGCTGAAATATCAATAAATATATCCGATCGGAATAAACCAAGGGCCCCATGTTTTTTTTCGATGATTTAAGTGATACAAAATAAATGCTTACACTTTTTCAAAATTGTTCAAAAGAGCTTTTAAGGGGAAGTTCAGTTTTGGTAGAGAGGGCGCTGCACATCACAATTTTGTGTGAGGTAATGAAAAACTGTGTGTCGAGAACTCTTTGAGAGAACATAAAATTTCGATTAAACTTTATTGGTCAAAATCGGTACAGAAACGGCTGAAATATCAATAAATATATCCGATCTTATAATTATTTGGGCCCTAATAATTAGATGATTTTTTAAAAAAATTAAAAAATGATTACACTTTTGAAATTTTTTCCAAAGCTTTTTTAAATAGTACTTGATGATCTCTATATTTAATCATTATCTAACAAGACATCACATGCATAATTGTGTATGAAAAATAGTTAAAATCAATGCCTTATTTGAGAGCGCCCTCTTGTGTTTTAATGCCGCTTTTTGAATGATAACAGGCTATTTACTTAGTCGTTTGTATTTTTGTATACCTTTTGAGCATGGTGGGGTGCAGGTTTTGTTTACTAAAGTTTGGCCTTACCAAAACTGTATTACCCCTTAAAATAGTTGTTGATGATCTCTCTATTTAATCATTATTTCAAACAAAACATCACATGCACAATTTTTAATAAAAAAAGTTTTAAACCAATGCATTCAGAGAGCACCCTCTTGCGTTGTAACAGCTCTTTTTGAATGATAACGGGCTTTTTACTTAGTCTTTTGTAATTTTGTATACCTTCCGATCATGGTGAAGATATAACTATTAGTTTGTAATGTTATGGTGCAGGTTTAGTTTACTAAAGTTAAGTTTTTACCAAAACTGTACTATCCCTTTAAAATACATAAGTGCCGGCGTAACTATGTCACTTATTTATATATATCGATGTTAAAAATCATAATTTGACATTTTGAATTGAAAATGCAACTGTTTGCTAAATGGAATTATGGAAAAATGTGTGTATATATACTAATTATAAGAAGACAAATAAGCACTGAATACTAACGTTGACGGTCGAATTCCATAGCAATGACAAATTTTAGTTGGAACGCTGTTTGCAATTTTAACTTTAAAATGTCTTTGTTTCTGTATAATACAAAATGTCTTTATCCTTCTTCATCAAGTATGCTGATAGAAAGGGGGATACGCTATTTGGAGGCAGGTGCCTTTCAGTTGTTTTCGACTCTTCAATCGTTGTAAGTATTATAACGTTTGGGGAAGCTATTGAAGGACATGTATGTCAATGGAAGTATGTATTAATGAAATAGTTTATTCAGTATCAAATGAGAAAATCATGACTAAAAAGCAAACCAAAACACAGTAAACATCGAAAGCTGAAAGGACAAGGAATCATTATAGTAATTTAAAGGGATCTAGTAATTTCGTTGACATGTGCAACAAGCAAAGAGTGGTTGATACAATGTATATTGTTGTTATCCGATATGTCCACTGGGTGTTGTGTACAAATTTCAAGTTAAATGGACTTCATATGGCCGAGTAATGAGCAAAATGCAACGTGACCTTCACTTACTAATTGCACTTACTGTGTACACTGTTCTGACGATCCATTGGATAATTTGACATCTGAACTCTTCAATCGTAAATATCTTTTTAACGAAGGGAAATTTGAAAAAACGAAACCTGTCCATGCTTTGCTATTTTTTGCCTCTGCTTCACGTTCGTCTTTCAGTTCATCGTTTTGTAAGTTGAACTATACACTAGTAATTATAACATGTAGTATGTACGAACACTGTGAATGGTGGCTTGTGAATGCACTGCTGATCCCTTGAAGGCTTGATGCAGCTGCAAAAAATAACTAATATGGCATATATTATTATAATGAAAAAAATGAGGAAAAACAAAATCATGCGTGTGGGCATGGCCTGGCCTGGGCGGCCTAGCCATGCGTCGGTAAATTTGCAGGCATGCGTCGGTAAATTTTTAGCCATGCGTCGGTAAATTTACAGGCATGCTTCGGTAAATTTTGCGATTTACCCATTATCGGGGAGAAAGTTTGATTTTCACATTTGTTTTTCACATTT